>JAOWMA010000108.1:0-146932 GCA_025962755.1 Colletotrichum tropicicola
CACACGACACCCCCCCCAATCCCCACCTGCCTCTTCTCCCACCTCCAACACACACAAAAAAAAAACCCCGGCCCGGCCAATCCCCCCCCCCCCCCCCCCCCCCCCCCCTCCCCTCAAGGCGGGTTAGCGTTGGGACCGGGGGGCGTGGACGGGCAGATCACCACAAGCACCACCGTCCGCCGGCCGGCCGCTCTCCCGCCGCGAAGCGCCGCAGGCGCACAGTCCTCCCCTTACCTACTAGACACGCTCCTTTGGGCGACCGACATCTGCCACCGTCCACCACGCGGCGTGGCTTGCCCTCCTTCTCGTCCGCCGCAAACTTGGCGCCCAAATAGAGACAAGTACGCACACAAATAGGGGGCGTCAAAAGCCTTCTTCTTCTTCCCTCTTCTCCCCCGCGCGGTACGGCCGGCAGAGAGCAAGCGGATGGACGGCCGGGGCGCGGGCGCGCGGGCGGGCGCCGCGGCATATCACTCTTGAAAGGGGTGAGGGAGGAGGCCAACGCGAGCGGGCGCGTCCCGGGACAGGACAGGCCAAGACACGCCCGCACGCATTGACGTGGACCGGACGGGACCGCAAGGGAGACAAATCTTTGTGTGGTTTGTACGCCGGCCCGGCGAAAGCAAAAAAAAACCCTCCTTCTTGTCCTCGCTCTAATGCTCAGTCCGGTCTTGGTAAAATCTCGCCAAGATATCGCCATCTCTTGGCCGTGCCTTTACCCTCTCTCTCTCTTTCTGTGATGTGTGACCAAAGTTTACCTAACCCCCTTCTGACATGAAATGAATGCTGCCCGCTTGTTCGGGGGGGGGGGGCACGTGGTTCAGCCTCGGCGTTGATATCGAGTTGCGGCAGCGTGTATACCGGTAAAGGCAAGGCACGTAGGAGCTGCAGCATCATGGGCCACGCAGATCATGTCGAAACCGGGGGCATATCATCCTGCAGTAAGAACCCATCAAACAGAAACTTTGTACCCGGCGGGTGATGATTGCCGTCAGTATCATCTCCCTCTTCACCCCGCCGCCCTGTATCAAATTTCCCTTGAGATTTCAGTTCAAGACGAAGACGAAAACGAAAAGGGACAACAACAACAACTCCCCAATTTCTCACCTTACCTTCCAGCCCAAGGATCGGGTGCGAGAGCCAATTGAATGACAAAACACCTCCATGTTGCCCGCATCAAAGAAGCAAATCAACCATTCATTCCCTCTCTGTGTCTCTCACGCTAGCTCCCCTCCCCTTCCTCGCCTCGTTCTCCGACGAATCACGACATTCCGAGCCTCATCTGTCGTTCTGCAGCCTCCCGTCGGCCGATCATCGCGTGGCTCTTCGCCCAAACGTTGACTCATCCGGGACGTCTCAAAAAAACGTCCGGATCGGGTTGCAGTTCCAAACCACTCACTGCCCGCTGGATCGTTCCTTTGTTTTCTTCTCCTTCTCCCGTTGATCAAATTAAACGCATCTACCCGTCCAATGAAAAGGAGGAAGAAGCAAAAAGGACCAGGGCTGTTCGTTTCTTCTTCCGCTCGTCTCCTCTTCTCCCGGCCAAAAGAAGTCTGTAGCGTTTTCATCTGCCGCGTGTCTGATGTTTAAGCAGCTCATTCTACAGCCCGACAAAGAAGAAGCAAAAAAAGGCCACTCGTATCGCTCGGCCGTTTCGCGGGCTAAGTGTTTCCGGAAAAGAAAACGAATCATGCTTCTGCGGCAAGGACGACACGTGAGGCGGTTACACACGCGATACCTCATCCGGCCCCAACCTGATATATCACGAGCGATTCCAGATTGGGGGAACGCGGCTCCGGTATCAGAAAGAGACATACGGGCCGATGAAGGGCGAAACTCCACGGGCTGCGACGTCTTGGGGGCTTTCCCGTTCCCTTTCAACGACTAACATGGAGGCTGTGCAAGAGGCGGCAGAATGTTGGCGGCTGCCATGTGTCCCGGCATGGCAAAAGTCCGACGACATCGTGCCAAACGTTCAGCTGGGCTGAAGTGCGGATAGCGTGAGTTCGATGGTCCCAGTTGGGGATGTCACTGGGCACCAGCAGAGAACGAACGCTCAGCCCTATGGCGGGCGACGACTCTGTTGCATCATCTCGATCCATTCCAGGCGAGCTTGGCCAAGCCTCAAGCTTCCCCGTCTTCCCCGCGTTGGACTCCACAACTAGACGAATGACCCAAAGGCCCGTCATTTGTGATATATGGAAATAAGACAGGGACGATGTGAGATAGATTCCATCCCATCTACAGATACGTCAGACCCGACTTCGCCTCGCAGTATGGAATCAGGTACACCCACGATCGTGTATCTCAGTTATTGGCTGAGTCTGTTGTCAGACTCGTGGCTATTTATCAGCCAATGCCGCGAAGTCAAGTGCAGCAAAAGCGGAAACCTAAAGAGCAAGGTAGTCTGAATGAAGTTTACAGAGTTTTGTGTTGACGTCCTCCCCGCGAATGGAGACCAGGGGGTTGCTTGCAAACTCAAATGCGTCGACTCATAGTTGTCAATGACAAGACGAACTGCGCTCGTGAATTGAGTTTTCCGCCCCCGAAATCTAGGCCAGCCATCAGAACCAGCACCTCCCGGCTCCAGCGCATGGCACAATATAGTAGCTTGTCTGTCGTTGATTGGCGGTAATATTTGACGGCGTCATCGGAATTGGCCGTTTTGAACCTCGCATGTGGCCATTCTTTTGGCACTCACGTTGGGTGGCAAACTGCTTCAGAGGCTATTTCCATCACACATCGTGAAGAAAACCCGGAGACAGACGTCCCGACAAAAAAGGTTCAAACAGGTGCTCCGGCAGGTAAGAACTCCTGCGCTTCGGACGTCGACGTAGGAAACTTACTCATCTTCTATACTGCCCCGGGACTATCGTGTTGACTTCAGTTGACCTGGGTCATGGGGGAATGGACAATCAACTGCCAAACTCAACCAGGCTCAAGATGCGGAAGATCTTGTCATTGTGAGCACGGGCGGCCTTGCGCAGTATATGTAGCCCAGGAGGGTGGCCCTTCACGAGTCAGGAAACCGAACTTCAACCTCAGTTGGAGTTGGGCCGAACGAGACCGCTGCCGCTGCCCTTCACACTTCCGGAAGGCCTCCGTCCGATCTTACAACCGTGATCCCTCCCAGCCTGACACATGATTCACCGACACGTCATTTGAGGCTCGGCTTTGCCTCTCCAGCTTTGCCCATCGACTTCAAAAAGGACTTTTAATAGTCTCAGCGCCGTGTTGCCCACCACATGCCGAGCAAGGTGATGCCCTGGGTGCACTTGACAACCACAGGCAGCCATTCGCACCCGAAGCTTTCGGCCCCTGAATCCAATAACATCGGCAAACTTTGCCTGGCGGTCATAGCATTGAGTTGCGGGAGGCCCCTTTACCCCAAGGTGTCGATCACACTCACGAGCAATATCCTCTCTGTTACAAAGGGTCCGCTGAAGTGGAGGCTCCAAACAAGATAGAAAGGCGGTGTGCAAGTGTTGGGATCCTGCCAGGGCTGAGGATCGCGGAGGGAGGCAGACTTCCACCCATTGCCGCGCTTCAGATGCTCCAGCCACTCTGCTGGAACGGCCTTGCCGATGATGCCCCTCGGCCGACCCGCCGGGCTGTTCCGATGACGGTGTCCGTAGACGCGGTAGAGCAAGGTTGAATACGGAGCCGAGCACCGGGAATCCACTTGGGAAGCCAGCAACCAGGTTACGGCAACACATGCGTTGGTTTTCTAGGCGCCTGAGCATCGACAGGATGAGCTGACGGCGACCGCAAGGGACGAACACGGCGCAGAGTTCCCACGGGCATGTCCCCAAGGCTGAGATCCTTCGTCTCATGTACGCGGTCGGGAAAGTGACCGAACTGGACCCGGGCCGCAAAAGAGGGTGGCAGCCCGAGTCAGCTCCTCAACATCGGTTCTGAAAGACCCGGTTGCCGCCCCTCCGGAGCTGTCGTGCTGGAGACAAACAAGCGGCGTCGCGATGGCTGATAGGGCAGAGCTGGGTGCAGAGCAGCCAGGACCCATTCTTCGCGTTCATGTGCATATGTACAGTCAGCCTTTGGGCGGGTACTCGAATGTGCCTTGCTGGAGGGAGTCAAAAGGGCGCTGGGGCTGATGGGCGATGGCTGATGGCTGAGGACGAGACCCCGGAAGTGGCCGAACCCGCGTAAAGAACGCGGCGGCGAGGCGGAGGCAGGCGTTTGTGGCCTCGCAGCCAGCTGCTTTGTCTCATCTCATGGCGGTGACAGAATGCCAGCGCCAAGAAGGGACTTGGGGGATGATGCTGGGCATCCCGTCCAACGGCAGATGCGCTGTTTGTGTGTTTGTACGAGTGCTCGATGTTGTGCTGTGCGGCGATTCGATTCGATGCGAGGCGAGGCGAGGGTGGGTGCACCGCCTCAGCCCCAGTCGATCAGCCCCAACCCAATCTTACTATTTTTGGCTCTTCTCCTGACGAATGGCAGAATCCGACCCCCGTATCCGCGAAAAGCAGGTAAACGAACGGGACGGGATGCAGGTAGCGAAGGGCGACGGAGAAAAACCTGAATCTCTGATCACACGGCGGCTTACGTACGCCGAAGACGTAAACCTCGGATGGAATTCTGTGGTGTGGTCGTGGTGTTGTTGCCGCTGCGACGCATGGTGTGGCGGGTTGGAGAGAACGGGATGTCGTTGCCGGGCACGAGCGCAGAGGGAAGGACTAGAAACAGAGGAGAAAAGGCATTACGATGACGGCCGGGTTCGAGACATGAGGCTGAGGCAGGACGTTGACAGGCAGGCAGGCCCGTCTGTCTATGTGTGTAGGTATTAACGGAAGGTGATTACATACACTGGTCCAGTGGAAAGCGCCTGCCTTGCTGGCTGTTTGTTGGTGCTGCCGCGCTGTCTGTCGATGCAGGTGCAAACGATGCCGGGCTCCTTCCTCAGCTTGGGTACAGACTGCCTGCCTCCTCAGCTGGAAAAGCCAAGTCTCTGGTTAGGGCGTGGAGGCGTTTCAGAGTGTTCGTGGAAGCGGCAGAATCCTGGAAAAGAGTGGGACGTTAGCTGGTACACGCGTCTCACTTAGATGCGGAGGGTCGCACCAGCGGTGGCACTAACAGCTCAATGTCCTTTCTTAAATGCACTCGCCTGATTCAGGGTCTGGCTCTCGTGCCTCTCTGCCTGGTGCCGCTCACCAATCTCGTCGTTCATTTGGCGTCATCCTGGCTGACCTGTGGTTCCTGGGCCTGTGGACAGAACATCCTTGGGAATGCTTGTCAGCTTTTGCTTGCAGCTGGCTGGGTTCGGTCTCCCGTCAGCTTCCTGAACGACCAGGTAGCTGCAGCAGAGGGTACCCTGCACTGAGTTTAAGCCCGTCTGCGAGGTGTTGGGTGAGAGTCTGTCTGACAACAGCAACAGATGAGATGGAAGGAGAACGACAATGAGGAGGGGAAAAGGCGCCAAACCAAGCCACCGCACCCTACCCGAACCGCGGACTGCCAGCACCATCCGCGATACAGCGCAGCCTCCCATCCCTCCCTCCTCCAATGGCGGCCAAGGATGATGGCTGATGCCGCGGTGGCACGACACATGCCGGGAAAAGGGACGGCGTCCTTTTTAGCTTTGCTCTCTCTTTTTCCTCGCCGCTGGCGGCAGCAGACGTACTATGGTACGTGTTAGACGTCCGAGTGACCACCTGCGTTCGTCGTTACATGTTCCCCCCTATTGAAGGGCATTATGTGGGCGACTGGGCATTAATTGCGAGGTGTTTCTGGAGTCGATCCCATCCCCAAATGGACCGATTGAAGGTGCAAGACCAAGGGGTACGCGAGATGCAAGGGCCAAGGGAGCAGCGACCGGGGGTTTCGGCTGGAGGAGGCGTGACGTAGCTGGTCGCGGACCCGCTTTTTATTTTTTTGCGACTGCCGTGTTCTTGGACGCCGACTGGCTGGAGAGGCCGCTCGTCATGAGCATCTCTGCAGCAGCCGCCGTTCAACAGGTAGGTGGCACGCTGTCGTTTCTCTGCTGCTCGACTGGCACTGAGAAAAGGTGAGGTACATAGATGCAATTGCTAACCGCAGGGCCGAGGGCAAGTGGGCGACGGTGTTGGGGGCGGTCCACGGCATTGGCTTTCCCGGTTGGCGACGGAAAAAAAAAAAAAAAAGATGTTGTACGTATACGAGGCCCTTGGACGACGGCGGGCCAGGGCCACCCGCTGGCCTGGGGACGAGACTTGTGCCAGCCATCCCAGCCAGCCCGTCTGTTGTCTGTCACTAATTAGGTAGTTGTCTGTCTGCCCTCTTTTGGTGCACTGACTTCTCCGATGTGTGCGTCAGGGCAGTGTTCATGGTTTGGTCCCTGTTCGAAGTTCGAAGTTCGACCTCCTCAGCAGGGCAGGTTCGGATTCAGGTTCTGCTGCTGCCGCTGGTGCATGTTCGGGTTGTATTGTCTTGTTCATCGTGCAGCCAGCAGGTACTTGGCCAAGTACAGATGGGAGGTACTAAGCAGCGCTAAGCCACAGCTTCCCCGGCTTACCTTACCTTAAGGTACCTTACCAAGCATCTACTTATGCCTAGGTACCTACCTTAGGATGTAAGGTGAGCATTATATGGGGCAACTACCTTAATAAAAGTACCGGAGGCACTCGCCAAGGTACATGCTTCGAGCCAGCAGCTGCTACTCGCTGCTCGCTGCTCTCTGCGCTGGCGAGCTGTCCATGGCCCAGGTCTGCAGCGATCACGTCCAATGGAGCGGCCGGGGGGAGGGCGAGGGGATGGCCATGGGGGATGCAAAAGTGACTTCTCCTATTCCACCTCGCGTACGGATACCTCCTGCTGCTACCAGCAACAGCTCTGTCTGTCTACCTTACCTCACCTGCTCACCGTCACCGCGGCTTAGGCTGTCCATGTCCACACTCAGCCCAGCTGGGCCAATCCCAATGCTATTCTGATCCATCCAAGCCATCCTCCACTGGCGCCGCTCCCACTCGCGCTCCCATCAGCAAGGCCAGCCCGCAAGACCCTTTTTTAACCATTTGCTGCCCCGTCCTGCATCACCACCTCCTCCCCTTCTACTCCTCCTGCCCCCCCAGCCCTCCCAGCTTTTTTTCTCATCCCTCTTGTTTTCCCTTTGGCTCACCACTCGTTGCCGGGGTTGTGGCTTTCACGGCCGCACATCTCCTAAAACCTACAGGGCCTTTGTCCGCGCCTACGCGTGACACCTCAAAACAACTCCTCCCCCGTCTAACCTGACTAGGGCGTCTGTCTACCTCAGCTCCTGTCCCCGAGAAAGGACATAATCAACCCTGCTTAATCCGCCCGACTCGACCCAGGAAAACATCATTCCGACAGTCGCCAGCACCATCATCACCAGCAGCATTCGCTACTTCTGAGCTCACCCGCAGCAATCATGGCGTACCGCGGGGGGAATGGGAACGATTTCGATGGCCACAACATGCAGGATCTTCCTCCTGGCTCTGGCAGAGTAAGCTCCCGACATCTGCCCACCGCCATTCTCAAGCTCTACATGACCTAACTCGCTCTTTCGCAGTACCACATGCCGCCCCAAGATGAGGGAGTCGACGATGCCGGCCAGTCTCTTCTGAGAGACCCTAACGCACCAGCTCCCTATGAGAGCCACCTGGGGCCTGCCGAGACTCCTGGCCGCCCAGTGTCCGCATACAGTCTGACTGAATCATACGCGCCTGGTGCAGGCGCGCGGACACCGGTTCCCGGCGAAGCTTTCGCTACCGGCTACCGCTCTGAGCTCGACTCTGGCGACGGCGGTTTTGGCTACGGCCGTCCCGCCTCTACCGTCGATGCTGACGAGAGCTGGGTCCGCAGACAGCAGCCCGGTGGCCAGACTGGCGGTCTGAAGCGTTACGCGACCCGTAAGATCAAGCTCACTCAGGGCTCCGTCCTGAGCATCGACTACCCTGTCCCCAGTGCCATCAAGAACGCCGTCCAGCCCAAGTATCGCGATGTCGAGGGCGGCAGCGAGGAGTTTTACAAGATGCGCTACACCGCTGCTACTTGCGATCCCAACGACTTCACCCTCAAGAACGGCTACGATTTGCGCCCTAGAATGTATAACCGACACACTGAGTTGCTCATTGCCATCACCTACTACAACGAAGACAAGGTGCTGTTGTCCCGTACCCTCCACGGTGTAATGCAAAACATCCGTGATATCGTCAACCTCAAGAAGTCGACTTTCTGGAACAAGGGCGGCCCCGCCTGGCAAAAGATCGTCGTCGCTCTCATTTTCGACGGTATTGAGAAGACGGACAAGAACGTCCTCGACGTTCTGGCCACCGTCGGTATCTACCAGGACGGTGTGGTGAAGAAGGACGTTGACGGCAAGGAAACCGTGGCCCACATCTTCGAGTACACCTCTCAGCTTTCCGTCACGCCCAACCAGCAGCTTATTCGCCCTGTCGACGATGGTCCATCGACCCTCCCGCCCGTGCAGTTCATTTTCTGCCTGAAGCAGAAGAATAGCAAGAAGATCAACTCCCACAGATGGCTGTTTAACGCTTTTGGTCGCATCCTGAACCCCGAAGTCACCATTCTTATCGATGCTGGTACCAAGCCCAGCCCCCGATCCCTCCTCGCGCTTTGGGAGGGCTTCTACAACGACAAGGACTTGGGCGGTGCATGCGGTGAGATCCATGCAATGCTCGGTAAAGTGCGTATCCCTCTGCGTATTCCTCTTCAAAATACGTGAAATGAATAATTCTGACACTATGTTACAACTATAGGGCGGCAGAAAACTGCTCAACCCCCTCGTCGCCGTTCAGAACTTCGAGTACAAGATTTCCAACATTTTGGACAAGCCCTTGGAGAGTTCTTTTGGATACGTCTCTGTGTTGCCCGGTGCCTTCTCCGCCTACCGATTCCGCGCCATTATGGGCCGCCCGCTGGAGCAGTACTTCCACGGTGACCACACGCTGTCCAAGATTTTGGGCAAGAAGGGTATCGATGGAATGAACATCTTCAAGAAGAACATGTTCTTGGCCGAGGATCGTATTCTCTGCTTCGAACTGGTCGCCAAGGCCGGCCAAAAGTGGCATTTGTCCTACATCAAGGCCGCCAAGGGTGAGACTGATGTGCCCGAAGGTGCTGCCGAGTTCATCTCTCAGCGTCGTCGTTGGCTCAACGGTTCCTTCGCTGCCTCGCTCTACTCGCTCATGCACTTCGGTCGCATGTACAAGTCCGGCCACAACATCATTCGCATGATCTTCTTCCACATCCAGCTCATCTACAACATCCTCCAGGTCCTCTTCACATGGTTCAGTTTGGGTTCTTACTACCTGACAACAACGGTCATCATGGATCTCGTCGGCAACCCGGTCGTGTCTGAAGACCCCAATCTGGAGCGCCACGGCTGGCCCTTTGGCGACACCGCAACACCCATTGTCAACGCCCTTCTCAAGTACCTCTACCTGGCCTTCGTCATCCTGCAGTTTATTCTGGCTCTGGGTAACAGACCGAAGGGTTCCAAGTACACGTATATTGGCTCTTTCGTCGTCTTCGGCCTCATCCAGTCCTACATCCTCATTCTGTCGATGTACCTGGTCGTGAAGGCCTTCGAGAAGCCGATTGGCGAACAGATCAAGCTCGACTCAGGTTCAGACTTCGTTGCTAGCTTCTTCGGAGGTACGAACGCTGCTGGTGTCATTCTCGTTGCCTTGGTTACCATCTACGGTCTCAACTTCATCGCATCCTTCATGTACCTCGACCCCTGGCACATGTTCACTTCGTTCCCTCACTACCTGGTGCTCATGTCGACCTACATCAACATTCTCATGGTCTACGCGTTCAACAACTGGCACGATGTGTCCTGGGGTACCAAGGGTTCAGACAAGGCTGAAGCACTACCTTCTGCACATGTCAGTAAGGGTGAAAAGGACGAAGCCGTCGTCGAAGAAATCGACAAGCCGCAAGAGGATATCGACAGTCAATTCGAGTCAACCGTCAAGCGTGCCTTGGAGCCATTCAAGGAGGTCGAGGAGGTTGAGAAGCCTGACATTGAGGACTCGTACAAGTCTTTCCGTACCGGTCTGGTCGTGACTTGGCTTTTCTCCAACACTTTCTTGATCATCGTCATCACGAGTGACAACTTTGACTCGTTTGGCATTGGTGTAAGTGGTAACTTCAACAACCGTTTTAGGTTCTCAGCGACTGACATTTACCCATAGGATACCGCCTCCAAGCGTACTGCCTCTTATTTCAGCTTCTTGCTGTACTCCACTGCCGTACTCTCACTCGTCCGTTTCTTCGGTTTCTTGTGGTTCCTTGGCAGGACTGGCATCATGTGCTGCTTCGCAAGACGGTAAACGAACATGTGAAATGTACGAAGGCGAGTTACGGGCGTCCCGACGCCGCTGTATGGTATACCAGAGGGAAGACTGTACTCTCGGCATCTTGGGCTCATTTCGAGGAATCCGTCGGGGCTAGCATTCAGGGTATGTGTTGAGTAATAACGGGCACGGGACTCGACAGATTCTTCATGAAGTGGCCGGAAGGGTCAGTAAAAGTAGTATTTGACTAGTAGCATTCCGGGCGTTTTACATGACTCGATTATTCTATTCCATGACATGAATATGATTTTACAAGAATGACCATTGTCCATTATCGGAGAAGTGTGTGCAGGGTGCAGAAATAAGCTTCGTTGGTAATTTGAGAAATGGAAAACTGATGATGGTAGTTCCTTCTCCAGCTGACCCAATAGCACGCCATGACAAAAGCGTTGCAATGGGCTCGGCAGATCTCCGGCTGAACCAGGCTCCGCCCTATCTTATCGCGAAGTTAGGTAGGTGACCGCATTGACTGGTGCCCAGTTGGTCCCCTCCAGGCTGCCTTTCGCTGTGGCAAGATCGCAAAACCCCCCGACGGACACAGCTTTTCCTCCCAAGCTGACATATCCATACATAAGAGATATTCTTGGAGCGACCAGGAGTGTCCGTACCGGTCGCCTAATTGCCTCGACGTTCTCCCTCCGACATCTCTCCTGCGACTGCCCCCCCACAACCCCCCATCAGCAGGTTCCCCTCCACACGTCGGTCAATATGCTGAAGATTTGGTCCATGGTACGTTGCGTTCGAACTCGACCAGACAAGCACGATAAGCTGACTTCCCCGAAGAAGAAGGAACAGCAGAAGGCTGAAAATGCCGACGCTGCGGGTGGGAAGAAGAAGAAGGTGACAGCCGCACAGTTGCGAGTGCAGAAAGGTAAGACCGCCCGCAGAGCCCCAAAAACATGCCTGGCGACGACCTGTTGGCTGACCACCGGCATCACCAGACTTGTCGGAGCTCTCTCTTGGGTCCACGATGAAGACGGACTTCCCTGATCCCGACGACATCCTCCACTTTACTCTCACGATCGAGCCCGACGAGGGCATGTACCGCACCGGCCGCTTCACCTTCACCTTCGACATTAACCAAAATTTCCCTCACGAGCCGCCAAAGGTCCGCTGCAAGGAGAAAATCTACCACCCGAACATCGACCTCGAGGGCAAGGTCTGCCTGAACATCTTGCGTGAAGACTGGAAGCCGGTGCTGAACTTGAACGCCGTCATTGTCGGACTACAGGTACGTTGGAGGAGCAGACAAACACGACTGCACTCGACGCGGGAGCGGTTTGCTGACACCCATGGTGCGATAGTTTCTCTTCCTCGAGCCGAACGCGTCCGATCCCCTGAACAAGGAAGCCGCCGAAGACTTGAGACTGAACCGCGAGGGCTTCAAGCGCAACGTCCGGACCGCCATGGGAGGCGGCACGGTCAAGGGCGTCAGTTACGACCGCGTGCTAAAATAGGAAACGCACAATCACCGCGCGCGAGGCCACTTTTTTACCCGGGCGTGAGCTGTAGCCGCGGGATCCTTGAGGCACAGCAAAAGCCAAGTTCTTCGATATACCAGTGGTCAAGGACGGAGGCAGTTTGTGGACAGGGAGTAGCGGCATGTGCGCATTTGGGAGGTCGGTGGGCATACGAGCAAGCATCATCGTCCGGCGTTCATGGATACAACGTTTACGAATTACAAGAGGGCGAGTATTGGGCAAGACGCATCCAGTCTGGCGACCTAGATAGCGAGAGAGAGAGAGACAGAATATTTGCGTTGGTGGACAGAGGATGTGAGCGGAGTGCCCCGGTGCGCGGAGGGAAATCAACAAAGCGAAGCAAGCAGTAGAGAGTCAGCGAGGGAATACGTGAAACGCCTTCGAGATGCAGTAGAGGAATATCAGGAATGCGCAGACGGTTGCTGTGTTGACACGAGAGAACCCCCCCAGCAAAGACCAATCAACAGTCGGATGTTACCCAAAAAGCAAGCATGCAAGCAAGCTCCCACGAAAGAGTCACAGGTCGGTCGGGAGAGGAGTCATCAGGGCCGGACAGGCTAAAGAGCAGGATGCGACAGGAACAGCTGGAGCTAGGGGCCGTAGCCGGCGGGCTGGCTGTCGGTGAGAGCCCGGCGCCGGTCCATCGCGTATGACTCCCAGCTCAGATTGGACTACGAGGTCGGCGTGGTGGGCTCCCAGCGCTCCACTGCACCCGCCTCGCCGGCAATAACGTCGATTGCTCCGCGAAGTCTTAGGTAAGGTCGCTGTCAAATAGGAACAGGCTCAAGTAGAGGCTACCCGCCGAGCCCAGCAAAGTCCCTGCCGTCTCCAAAGTCCCCGGTACCCGCCATCCCACTTGACGGGCCCCCTACGGCCCCCTACCGAACCCCGGACGCTTCAGAAGGCCTTCCCCACCATGGGCACAGGCCAGACGACGCAGGCTAACCCACCAACGAGGCAAGCTGGGCCGAAGTCGGGGGGTCAGCTCGCCCGTCTCTAATCCAGTAAAAAATTTCCCAATTCCAAACGCCTTTTCCCATCGGTGAACTCTGTCTCTTTTCTCATCTTCTTCCTCTCTTCCTTACAATTGACTTGTACGGATCCCCCTCTCCACTCCCCTCCTCCCCCCCAAAACACCACAGTTCACAATGGCCTCCCGCGGTTTCTCCAAGGCTCTCCGCCCTGTGGCTCGCCAACTGGCGACCAAGCCTGCCACCCAGCAGCGCACCTTCGTCGCTGCCCGCAGCCTCGTCCGCGCCTCTGCCCAGGCCTCCAAGGCCTTCGCCGGCCCTGCCCAGCAGCAGGCTCGCGGCGTCAAGACCATTGACTTCGCCGGCCACAAGGAGGACGTCTACGGTAAGCAGGCGCCGGGCTGACGAAGCCGAATGACTCGCGAGAGGGCGAGAGAGAGAGAACGAGAGATTTACTAACAGTCATGCCACAGAGCGTGCCGACTGGCCCCAGGAGAAGCTTCTTGTGAGTCACAATTGGGCGGCCTTCGGCCGAGCCAGACGCAATTGGAGCTAACAGCCGTCTTCAGGAGTACTTCAAGAACGACACCCTCGCCCTCATCGGCTACGGCTCCCAGGGCCACGGCCAGGGCCTGAACCTCCGTGACAACGGCCTCAACGTCATTGTTGGTGTCCGCAAGAACGGCCAGTCCTGGAAGGACGCCCAGCAGGATGGCTGGGTTCCCGGCAAGAACCTGTTCGATGTCGATGAGGCCATCTCCCGTGGTACCATCGTCATGAACCTGCTCTCCGACGCCGCCCAGAGCGAGACCTGGCCCGCCATCAAGCCCCAGCTTGTCAAGGGCAAGGTACGTGTTTTCTGGAGCCCAATTGGCGATTCAACGGGCCCCCCAAAAAACTGACTCCCACGACAGACCCTCTACTTCTCCCACGGCTTCTCCCCCGTCTTCAAGGACGTCACCAACGTCGACGTCCCCAAGGACATTGACGTCATCCTCGTCGCTCCCAAGGGCTCTGGCCGCACCGTCCGCTCCCTCTTCCGTGAGGGCCGCGGCATCAACTCCTCCTTCGCCGTCTTCCAGGACGTCACCGGCAAGGCCAAGGAGAAGGCCCAGGCTCTGGGTGTCGCCATCGGCTCCGGCTACCTCTACGAGACCACCTTCGAGAAGGAGGTCTACTCCGACCTGTACGGCGAGCGTGGCTGCCTGATGGGCGGTATCCACGGCATGTTCCTCGCCCAGTACGAGGTTCTCCGCGAGCGCGGCCACTCCCCCAGCGAGGCCTTCAACGAGACCGTTGAGGAGGCTACCCAGTCCCTGTACCCCCTGATCGGTGCCAACGGCATGGACTGGATGTACGAGGCCTGCTCCACCACCGCCCGCCGCGGTGCCATCGACTGGACCCCCCGCTTCAAGGACGCCCTGAAGCCCGTCTTCAACTCCCTGTACGACGCCGTCAAGGACGGTTCCGAGACCAAGCGCTCCCTCGAGTACAACGGCCAGAAGGACTACCGCCAGAAGTTCGAGGCTGAGATGGAGGAGATCCGCAACCTGGAGATCTGGAGAGCCGGCAGAGCCGTTCGGTACGTTCACACTGACCCACTTCTTGACCCGAGACCGCCCGGCTAACACTTTTCCCTTTCACCAGTTCTCTGCGTCCCGAGAACCAGAAGTAAACGGTTCCACGATGTTGCTTTAGAATGAGGAGCGGGAAGAAAAAAAAATTTACTCGGAACGGCCATTTCCTAACCACTGTGCTGGGGGAGACGGGGGACTTTTGTACTTATACAACCGGATTCTAGGGGATCTGGGGGCCTGGTTCAAAAGCTTGCATCTTGGACTTTTGGGATCCTTCAATACCATTTCTTTTACATGTCAAAAATCTCGTCGACCGTGAGGTTGTGACCGTTGGCCCGTCTTTTCTGTGCGCTTGTGCGTGATGGCGTCTGTGCTAGCTTTCGGCGAGAGATTGGACCCTGCATGGCCCCTAAATGACTCGTCCGCACTCACTAGCGCTATCTTGCGAATTGCGACCTAGGTAAATTGGCACACCCCCCAGGCTCCCGGTACGCTCGGTTTTTTGACAGTTGACGTCGCATGATGGTTCTTGTGGTGTTGCGGGAGTGGATTTCGACACGCATATCAACTGACGGCCGCTGGATGTTGTGTTCAACACCCTGATTGCCTGGGTAGCTTGGTGGCGGCCGGCCTATGAAAGGCTGGCAAGATGCTTCTGCATTTTGTGACTAAGCCCAAATTTCGGGGACGTACTGTTTTCGTCGCTGAAAAGGAGAGGATGTGTAGAGTAAAGGTAATCTGTTAGGACCGCTCTGTGCGGTAGATGCCGCCGTCAAAACCCACTAGAATCTAGGTTGGGTCTGTTTGATGGCGAATTACATACATTGAATGTACTTCAAGGGGAGAGGTTCATTGCCATACTCCGGAGCATGTCATTGGAGAACCGTCTGAAAGAAACGATCGGCAGAGACGGCGCCTGTGGCGCTGAGACGCGTTGGGGGACGCGAAGGACGCGGCGATTAGACCACCGGGCCTTGAAACCAGTGCTCTGTCAAACTTCACGCTCATTTCTGCAGTGCCATGCTCAGCACGGCAAATGCGCTGCAGCTCTTGAAACCTGTGATGCCCTCACCTCAGAATGGACACTCACCGATGCTGTGCTCGGTGGCTTCGGTGTGTCGGTGTATGATTTTGCCGTGGCGACTGAGCGGCCCACACCCCCCTTTGTCTGTGCATCCGCTCGGCAATCGTTGCTGCGTCAACAGCAAACAAGCCAGGGCCCCTTCCTACCCCCTTCATCTCACAAGCGAGCCCAAAATGGCTTTTGCTCGGTATTCCATCGAAATATCAATCAATTGACGATTGCTGCTAGCCCTTTGAGCACTCCGCGCGCTTGCGAAAGAACCACCGAAACTCTTAAGCTTTTCTGGAGTCGCGCACAATGACGCCGCTGTCACCAGCAAAGGAATCCAGACTCAACATTGCAACATCCCCGACCACTGAAGAACCTACTAGCCGCAGTTCCTTTGAGCAGCAGCAGCACCAGCAGCAGCGCTACTACGAGGTCCACACCCGCAGTGAGACAACCGCGAGCGGCGGTGATGGTAGCAGCGACAACACCACCACCACAACGACCACAACCATTTCCGTAACCGACAACCGAGACCTGGAGAACATGCCACCCTCTCCCTCAGATTCCTCGCCGTCGCCGCCCTCCGTGCCGGCCACGGCGATCAAGCCGCAGCGCCACTCTCGCGTAATGTCTGGCACCGCACCCTCACCGCTCAAAATACTCGCTGGTGCCGAGACAACGGAAAAGCAAGCGCGGAGCCCGCTGCGCAAGACAGTCATCTCCCCCGACAAACGCTTCCCCATCAGGGTCAGCAGCAACCCGGCCGTCGAGTCGTCGCCCCGTCCTGCCTCCATCACTTCCCCGCTCGAGCGCAGCATCAGCCTCGACGACGCGATGCGCGATAACGAGGGGCTCAAGCACGCTATTGAGATCTTTGAGGACGACGAGACGACCGGTTTGGAGGGCGATGACCACACTGTCGACGACACCTCCACCATGACTGTCGCCGACGTCGCCGGCGGCGACCACCACGACGCGGGCCACGGCTACGAGGACCAGAGCAGTCTCGCCGGGCCCGACGACACCATGATCAGCACTTTTAGCACCTTCTCCGCCGTTCCCAACCTGACCACGTTCGCGAAGCTCGGCCTGACGCCGACGAAGCATGCGAGTATGGGCGGTATGACCCCGCGAGGGAGGCCAGAGACCGTGCCCGAGCAGACGATGCGACAACTCATGGCGCAGGAGGGCAACACCACAAACCTGCTGGACTTCACCGACAGCCAGCGATTTCCCCACAAGTCGCCCTCCAGGCGGGGAAACACGTCACCCTCCAGAGCAAACCCTAATGCCACGCCCGCCCGCCAGATGTCGAACCTCCTCGACTTTGACATTCCTCCCCTGCCCACGCCTCGCAGCATCCCGACCATCACGCCGCGGGAGCTCGAGAGCCTCAAATCCAACTTCCTGTCGGAGATCAGCAGCCTCAAGGCCTCGCTGAGCGGCAAGGAAGCCGAAGTCCAATCCCTCAAGACCGCCGTCGGCGATGCGGAGAAGCGGGTCGGCGAGAGCCTGGAGCAGGCCCGTGAAGAGCGGACGCTGCGTGAGCAGATCGCCGAGGAGAAGGATGCCTGGGAGAAGAGCAGCCGAGAGATGGAGTCGGTGCTCCGCAGCGTGAAGGAGGAGATTGTCCAAAGCACGCGCGAACGCGAGGAGCTCGAGTCCAAGCTCGCCGAGAGTGAGGCCCGCCGCGAGGCCGCCGAGACTATGGCTCAAGAGGCCGAGAGCAAGCTTGCCCGCGAGCGCGCCGGCAAGCCCGAGAAGGAGGGCTCCCCCGACAAGAAGGGCGGCGCGGCCGCGACGTCCAAGGAGGTCGAGATCGCCGTGGAGCGCGTAGCCCGCGAGCTGCACGCTCTCTACAAAGGCAAGCATGAGACCAAGGTCGCCGCCCTCAAGAAGAGCTACGAGACTCGCTGGGAGAAGAAGGTGCGCGAGCTCGAGCTCAAGATCGAGGAGCTCGAGGCCGACAACGAGAAGCTCCGCCTCGGCCGCGACGCTACCATGACCCGCGTCGACCCCGCCCAGGAGGCCATGGTGGAGGAGCTCAAGGCCCAGGCCATCCGCGACTCGGCTCACAACAAGGAGCTCAGCGCCGAGGTGCAGAAGCTCGAGGCCGTCGTCATGACCATTAAGGAGGACAACTCCGAGCTGCGCCACCTGCTCGCCCAGGAGCGCGTCGAGAAGGGTGAGCTCGTCCAGCTTGCCGAGGAGATGATGACGATGCAGAGCCACGTTGCTTACGAAGCCGAGCGAGAGCGTGAGCGGGAGCGGGATCGTGAACGCGAACGTGAGAGGGAGCGTGAACGGGAGCGAGAACGCGAGCGCGAGTGGGCGTACCAGCAGCAGCAGCAACAACAGCAGCAGCAGCAGCAGCAGCAGCAGCGGAAGCCCGTGACGACGCCTGGTCGCAACCCCCCGGCTAGAAGCCACACGGAGACGACCAACTTCCGCAGCAGCATCGGCCGCGGCTCGGGGCTCTCGGGACTCTCAGGCCTCAAAGCGCCCGGTTCCATCGCCGGCCGCGGCACTCACGAGCGCAGCGGCAGCTCCGGCCCCGCGACCAAGGGCCTCCCCCGCCCGAGACCGATGAGCGAGTTCGGCCCCCGAAGCGGCATCATGAGCAACATCGAGAGGATGGGCAGTCATCGGGGACGCGATTAATGAAGCCATGACAAAGTTTTCCCTGTCTTTTTTTCTCTCTAAAGAAGTACGACGGCAACGAAACGAAATGGACGAAAGCATTACCCCCAGGTGGAGATAGAAAAAGGAGAGATTAGTAGGAGAGAGGAAGAGAGAGAGAGCATTGACATAACGAACTGGCGTCACGGTCCCTGTTTCGGCTTTTGTTTTGTACCCAAAGGGGCCCAAAATGTGTCTGATGACGGACGAACTCGGGGGTGTGGCGTTTTTTAATGTCTTGTCTTCCGATAAATGGGAGGGCGGCTGCTTTTGTTTTTGTGCTTTGCGGGTCGTTGGCTTTTGAGTGTGTCGGATGGATTCCCCCTCCCCTCTTCTATCGTGTACTGGAAACCCGACACTTGGCAGGCACACATGACTTCTTTTTTTTTTTTTTTTTGAATTGGTAATGTTCAGTCTAACCCAACCTACTTCATGTCACTTCCTTTCTTCTTCTTCTTGTCTATTGTCTAATCCCGGGCCCGGGGCTCGTGATGTGGTGTGTTGCCGCAGGTTAGTGGTTGTTGTTGATTTTTGAGCGAAACCTCTCCTCCTCCCGCTTTTCCACCGACGACGCTATCCATCATCATCGTCATCATCATACATCCCTCCCCCAAACCCGACCGGCTGGCCGGCCCTCGCACGTCTTATTGCTCTCTGGCTCTCGGCAGGGTTGCAGTTTGTTAGGCAATACCTTTTTTACTGTTAAAAATTGAACAAATTCTAAAAGACGTTGGTTGCGGGACGTGTTGTGTGACATGTGCTTCTCGGTTCGGGAGAAGCTTGGTCCGCGCGAGAAAGTGACAAAATGCCGACAGCTTCCCCTCTACTGGACGGACGGTCTCGAAGGACCTGACCACGCAGGTCGTGGCCGTTGGTTGAACTACGGTCTAAAGCACCGCGTATGGAACACCTACTGAGATATACATGAGCCACCCTAATCTGCGCACGTCGCGGTAGGCATTCTCGTCCACCTCTTTTCACCTTCCGGCTATCCTCTGTTGTCACCTTCCACGCAGACGGACCTGTTCAATCGGAAGCTGCGTCGCCTACGACGATAGTATCTACGTCGCGCGAGGCTGGAAAGACTCGAGCCAACTCGGTAAAGTCAACTCTAGATACCTTACTTAGTGTATTATAACGACTCTTTACTAAGTCTCTCTTTGTCTCTCTGTCTCTCTGTTAAGGATTAAGTCTATATAGAAATTACTTTAGCAAGAACCGAAACCATGGCCAACAAATCGGAATACAGGGCAGCCTTCAAGACCGACCTTTGGGACATCGTGACTGCTATACCCAAGGCCACTAGACTGCTATCGAGCCAGGTTCAGCACAGTTCGCCAAGGCTTTGAAGAGGCAATCAGGTTGGTTCTAGTTGCCGTTATCCCTAAGTGTTTTGATCCATTGACATTCAAACACATTACACCGCATAGCCAAACATGGACAGAGACAGAAACGATGAGTGATGTATGTTAAGAGACAAGTATAGCGAACACTCGGTCGGTCAGAGACGTTGATCCTCCGAATCGTTTTGGGTCTATAAATCCACGTCCAACGCTCGAGCACATAGACATATATGCCCAGGGAGCTGGTAACGGCCGATCCAAGGTCAGATTTGTCACGCCCATGATCGACGATGAAAAAGTACCAGGTCTCTAGAGCCCTCATATCTTCAATCTCAGACTCGAGCCGCGCAACGGCGTTCTCGCCAGATACGTCTCTGCCGTCAACCGAGCTCATGTACTCACTCACGCAGGTTCAGAATGCGGGCCATCGTTTCGTACAACCTCAAGAGACCAGTCTCTGACCAGTCCCAAAGCCTTTCATTTCAGCGTGTGATAACTCTCTCTCTCACCACTTCATCATAACAAAACTCGGCGGAAACAGTCCAACACAACCATGGTTCTCACAAAAGCCCAACCGGGGGCTGCACAAGCAACGCCGATAGAGCCAAAGACTTCAAACCGTACTGTGATGGTTGCAATCGCCCTTCTTCCCGAGTGGGTTTCAAACCAACGAGCAAAGCCACCAGAAAGACTTTTACCGAACCGATGCCTGGGACATAAATGACTGTTGCCCATTGGACCGAGACTCTCGGAGCGGCTCAATGTCTCAGGGAACATTGGTCAACAAATAGTAACGAACAGCGTCGTCCCCCTTCTCCAAGCCCCCCGAATGCCCAAAGACGCCTGGGTCTGGGAAGCTTCCCGCGAGTAAGCCACCACTGAGATCAGGCCTGAGCCTCATCACACATCAAGTTGCCCGGGGCTCTCACAACACAGATCTCACGAAACCTCAAGCACGACTCTCAACGGATGAGGCTCAAAGCCACGGTGACATCAAACTAGAGCCTCACCGCTCGTCAAATCACAACTTGGCTCGCCTCCCCTCCACCGCAGACATCGCACAAGCCGACAGACAGGGGTGGCTCGAAACCAACCTCCCCGACCCCATCACACGCTCTTGGCCTCGACATCGTACACGCTTGGCACGTGGAGAGCCGCAGCGCTCAATCCACAACTCGGCCAGAGGCGGCGGCGGTGAGAGACAGCGCTTGCAGACATTTCCGTAAGACCTCCAAGAATTGTCACAAACCCAGATGTTCCCCATTAGACACCCGCCATCCGGCGAAGCCGCCGAGACCGGTGAAATCTGACCGGTCGACGCCCCCATGACACCTTCTCAACAGGGGAATTTTCTTCTTCAGAATGGCTTCACCAACACGCCGCGTCGGACACTCCCGCTCACTAAACCCTGGGAGGTAACCAGCCTCGGCGGCCTCGACCGACACTCATCGCCCTCCACATTCCGCATCCCACGTTCCCTCTCCAAAGGGCTCTCACTCGATGTCCAATCCCGCACGATACACACTTGTTGACGCTAGTGACAAGGTGAAGTTCTTCACACGTCCCCCAGTCCCCTACGCGGGATGATCGCCAATGGTGCGACCGCGCTCTCGGTGTGAAGCGATGCTCGGGAAAAACGATACGTAAAAGGCAACAATACCCAGCAACTGGCAGCGGTCGTCAGATATCGATACCAACGGGGGGCCCGGTTGATTTTGAGTTCAGACTAGCAGGCCAAAACCCTTGGGCGATTGGTTCCCGACTTTTCTAGTCGACCCCCGACACGGGCGGTCTCCAACCTCCGAGCCATCTTACCTCGATAGCTCGATATTAAGACCGTCCCGACTATTCTTCGTGTCCGCGGAGTAGATATGTGATAGAGTGTCATGCCTCATCGTCGGCGGCAGTTGTCCGCGTCGGCTGTTGCAGAGCCGGTTGGAGTCACGGCAAGGTGGGGACCGAAAGCTGGGGTCGAGGAGGAGGATGAATTCTTGGAGTCCTTCCCCCTTCCTTCGTCAACTTGGCGCAGCCGGGGAAGAGCCATTGAGGTTCCCGTTTAAGCAAGCGAGCTTGAGGTCCAACGCCAACCACGCAATCAACATCGTCGGAGCTAAATCCGAAGGACAAGCTCTCGAAGGGCCCCTCGTCCGAGATCCGCGTCAGCCAAGCACGACTGCCCGGAACGAAGTTGATGGAATCCCCGGCAAGTTCCAGCGCGTCGTTCAACCTCGCCTGCGTACCGTCAACCCCGTTCCGCGCTCTGGGCTCGCAAGCTCCCACAAAAAGCCGCGCCGGCGCATAGTGCTCAGACAAGGGTCTTGACTCGTCGGCATCCCATCCCTACGACTTCTCTGGGACCCCGGCCCCAGGGCCGCCCCGATTTGCTTGCTGGGCCGGGCCTGTGAGAGAGGACGTTGTTGGATCGAGTCGGCGAAGCACCTTCCATATCGGGCGGCGCTGAGAGGGGACCATTTTACCAAAGTCCAAACGGCCCAAACCCCAAAAGGACCCAAGGGTTTCTCTCGCACAGGAACGAAACAACAAAAAACAGCGCAATATTACGTCTGGTGGTTAACTGATGCCACTTTGTTCAGGTAAGGGTCCAACGATAGACAACGACCAGGACCGAATTGGGAGATGGCTAGGTTGTATCGAGGGCACAGAACTGGGGCCATTGAGGAAAATAGATGTCGGTCTAGATGCCGATCGTCAGTTCTTCTCACCCGACAAAGCCATCAGTGCGGAAATCTGTCACCCGCAAACGGAACCCAGAAGCGCGGGAAGCCAGAAAGAAGTCGAGCTAACCGTCGATCTGCAAACCCGTTGCTGCTCTTCTTCACAGACCAGCCACCACGGCATCCAACCTCCAAAGGGATTCCCTGTTCAGACCACTGGGTCCTTCACTACATACCCGTGGACGGTTGAGGTGCCTTCGGTGTGGAACTCGACGGTGCTGCAAGAGAGGGTGACGAGGACGAAAAACATTCCATATTTTGCCGAAGATCACGCGTCCGAAGCGAAATGCGGTGAAACGCAACCCGGACGTCTGGCTCTTGGGTTTCCTCCCGGTAATGCGGGCCCTGGTTAATGGTTTGTCGTCTTTTTTATCTGATCCTGCAGTCAAAAAACTTATCAGACGGGCCCTGGACACTCAACAGAATTGGGAGCGGCTCTTGATATGGCGCAGGGGAAGAGGGAGGTCGCAATGATACGTTGCGGAGGAATGGAAATCCAAGGGGACGGGCAGGACCAAGACGCAATGCGGCAAATGATGAGCTGTCGTTGGTTCCAAGACGACATGGACACTTGGCGAGGTCCCAATATGGAAGCGGTTTGAGGCCCTCTTCGACTGCGAACCTGGCAGAGAAGCAGGTTAGCGCGGTCGAGAGGGGCAAAGGGCCGAGGACTACACCGACCTCTCACCTCGACCTCATCTGCATTGTTCCGAACCTTGGCCCTCGGTGGGAACCTTACCGAAGGGCGGCATTGTCGCCCAGACCCCCGAGTGTTCAACCTGCAGCGCATCACCATCACCTCCCGCTCGTTTTACCCGACGGAGCACTGCCCCCTCTTCGGAACGGCAGAGCAAAGGGAGGGGCCATGTCTCGGTGGTTGCCGTCGGTCGACTCGCGCTCTGGCATATCTTGACAACCGATTTTTGGGCCGTCCCTCCAGGCCAGGAAAAAGACGGGCAGCAGCAGCAAGGCCTGTCACCCAGTGGACGATCAACAGACCCAAACATGTCAAATGGCAGCCGGCCCCTCCTCCGGATGCAGACGCACGGACACGATACCGGCTCCAGCTCCCGTGTTCCGAGGGCTCGGACTCTCTGCTGCGTCGTGTTCTGCTTGCTCGGTTTGTGCCCCCGTTCTTTTGTTTCCTTGGGCGGGCTCGGTGGTTTTCCGTTCCTTTGTATTGGGCATCAGGCTCTAGGTTCAGAACCCACGTTGACCGGGTATGAATCGTCACTCCGCTTTTTCTTCAGCTTGGAAAGGGGAAGAGGGAGAAGCCTGTGCGGAGACATGTGTGCCCATGGATCTCCAGTCCGTGTGTTGCCTGTCAAAACCCTCGTCCCGGCGGGAAACGCCACCCTTTCACTGCCCTCCCTCCATCAGCTGCCTGATGAGCCCCAATGGGGATTGAGCAATTCTGACATGGAATCCGTACAGGGCCTTGAATCGCGTTTGTGTTTGGTTTCTGCTGTGAGAGAGAGTGTGTAGCCGTACGCGCGCTAGGCCTGCTGCCCGGCCTCGAGGTCCGCCGCCGTTCGCCGCACGGAGGTCTGGCTGGTCAATTCTCCAGCACAGCTGAAGTGCTGCTCTGCATGGAGCACCCAAGGTGCCCCTCCTACCTGAGCAGTGCCGGCATGAGAGGGGGACCCTTGGACCGTCTGGCTCGCGTTTATGGGTCGACCACTTGTGGACGGCGCCGTGTCCCCTTTCCCCTCCTCTTCAGCCAGAGAGACGGAGAGAGGGACAAGGAGAGGCCCGTGTCTGGTGAGGGGTTTTGAGGCGCTCCGCCAGGCACAGGTAGCTCTCTAGCCCCGGTGCGTGCGTCCAAGCTGCTTAAGAGGAACGACATGTTGCAGTTTGAGAAGAGTAGCGGCGCGGAGGAGAGAGTAGGCTGAAGCAGAACAGGTATAGGAGCGGGATTGGCGTGGACGAGGTAGGGTTGCAGCGCATGCAAGCCATGCAAGCCATGCAGAAGAATTTGTCGTTGTCGAGAAGCGTCTGTCCTGGATGCATCGAGACAGGATGGATTCGGACAGAGACTGGAAACGTCTTGTTCCTGCTCAACCCGAGGCATGGTTTGTTGCCGCCAGAAAGACGGAAGGCATATGCCACTGCCTCCCGAGGCTCTTCTCAGGAAGGACCGACCGCGACTGCCCGCCTTCCAAGCTCCCTTCCGATGAAAGGCACCTTCCACCTCAGAGCTGCTTAGATAATACCTAACTAGGTAACCTAGAAGTTGCAATTGGTTGCTTGTAATCTGATTAGGAAGGATGCTGCACCTCCTTCAACCTTTACTTTCGTCCAGAACAAAACCCCCGTCATCACAACCTCATAGACGTTGCTTATGACATCAGATCCAGGACGCAAACCCGCATTCTCAAACCAAATAGAACAGCGACGAGGGGACAGAGGAGAGCCAAAACCGTCCAAACTCGCATTATACTTTTTGCCCAGAGTTGCTTATCTCTGCCCGCCCTCCCGATCGAACAAACCTGGCGTCCCGTTGCAAGTTGCAAAAGTAGAAGCTTAAAAAATAAAGAAGAATGCCGCAGTGACCAGCGACCAAGGACAGATATGTAATCAGCACCGACCTCGACCGGCAACATTTTGCGATGATGCGCCCGCTCCCGGGTGGCAACGAACGACAACAGCAAAACCCCTCCCCCTCTCCATTGACCCAACGTCAATGACCGCCGCCCAAAAACAAGCTTGGTGGCCAACTCTATCTGGGAGTTCGTTCTCATAGGGCGGAAAGGTCACAGACCTACCCGCCCGTTCTTCCTTGGAATTGCCTAGGTGCACCCCGAGAAAATAACGGCGGCTGCGGCCGCCTATCACAAAACGCCAAAACATCATGCAACTCACAATCACCACCACCACCACCACCACCACCCCGGGCGCGATGCTCGGCTGCGTCCTCGAGCTTGTGCCCCACAAGCCCGGTCAAGGTGAAAATGCCAATACTTCGTCTCTATCCACGCCAATGGGAACGACCCCAACCTTACCAAAGTCCCCCATCTCCAACGATCAACACGTCTCCAAGCACCGTTCCCCCAAGTCTCCCCCACTCGCATTTCTCCTCTCCCGTCTCTGTGTGTGAAGGACCCAGCCACTGCAAACCACGAAGAGTCCGTCACTTGCAAGTCCGGTCTACTGCTCCTGCTCACTGCACGTTAATCTCTGGGGTCTATCCGCTCCCAACCCACTACCTTAGCCTCCAACATGCCTCCCCCATCGTTCGTCGCTAGTCCGCCGACACCAGACTACCCTTAGCCTCCGCACCTGGACCCTTTCCCCGGCAGTCTGCCTACAAGCCTAGTGAAGCCAGCCAGAGGCCTGTAAGCTGGGCAAGCAAAAGAAAAAGAGAAAAACCTCGATCCCCTTCGAAAACGTTTCGCGAACGGTCTTTCAGGACTGTTGCTCCCCCCATAGGACCAGCTAAATCAATCTCGGTGTGTCTTTCGAGCCAAACTAGACAAAGGCGTACCAGAAAGACGCAATACTATGTGGTGGTACCTATCAGGTATATCTCAATACTCAGCTAGCGAGTGACCACAGAGAAGACAAGAGACAATGGCATTCTATCATCAAACAAGCCGGGTCCCCAAGCCACTCCGGCACCATTAAAAGAGCAGTAAAGGTAGCCAGCCCTTCGTGCCGGCCTTGTCAAGCCCGTCTCGGCGCGTCAGTCGGCGACCCTCAGCCCAGGGCTCTAGCCACTTCTTGTTAGAGCCAGGCTTGCCGGGACAAATCATCAAGCGAACCCCGACGAACGAAGGAGCTCGACGACAGTGGGAAACAAACACATTCTCCCTTTTTTTTTGGTCCTTCCTCCTCTTTGCTTCCTCCTCTTTGAACATGCCTTTCCGTCAGCCGCGCCGCCGCCGCGGGCGCCTCACGGATAAAACCCAAGCACAAAACATCGTCCTCTCCCGACCCCATCTCCACACTCTATGCCCCCCCCCCCCCCCCCTTTCCCACCAATGATGGACTGGCTAGTAATTTCGAAACCACCTCTTCAACCAAACAGTGCCCCGGCCCAAAGAGAAATAGAACCACGAACGGACGGCCAGATTGGAGAGACACTTGTAAGAAACCGAGGGATGCCTGTTTGACGAGGTTTTGAACGAGAGAATTAGATGCCTCCCCCCTCACCCTCCCGAACTTGGTCTGTGTCCGGGGGCGGTCCAGACCAATCTATACCTATCCCCCTCACACTCCCCCCCAAAAAAGGCATACCCACACCTGTGGCGGCACACACTGCCCTTCCCCTTCCTTTGTCTCGACTCGAGTGAAGGGAAGGGAACTCGTACCCGTTCCCTTCCCCCCCCCCGTCCAGCGAAAACCTTCCCGGTCTTCTCTACGAGTAATTGGGAGAAGGACGGAAAAACGAGGAGGAAGGGAAAAAAAAAGGGAGTAAGCCTGCTGGTTGAAGCACGCGTCGTCCGCCGGCAAACAGACGCGGACCACCTCGCGGTCTCTGCCCGCTCGCCTTGCACCACCACCACCACCACCACCAACCCACCTCGCGCTTGCTCCAATCTACACTGCCTACCTGCCTACCTACCTACCGGCAACGGTCAGGTAGGCGATCCCGAGGGGGCGGAAATCGCGGGGTACAGCGGAGGACCCGCGCCGCCATTGACTTGTTTCCCCCCCGTCACCTTTCCAGAACATGATAAAAAAAAAGATGACAAACTTTCCGGCACTGCAACGTCGCTTCCCCGATGTGTCCATGATTTTCCTTCTCTCGTGGTTAGTAATCTGGCCGTGGATGAGTCGGTTGTCCGCTTGGAGTAAAGTTCCTGGGCTGGGCACGGCACGGCACGGCGCAACGGCAAGACCAACGACAGAATGGACGGATAACGTGGATTCAACGAGAAAGAAGTCTGCCTATCCCGGATGTTCTAGCTACATCCCACGAGGGGGCCCGATATCCCGAAGTGGTCCCTCCCAAAGATACCCTCTCTGGGCCTGGAGCCATGGCCAGGAGAGTAACAGAAAAAGTTGTTGTTTCGGTATACACAGATTAGAGCGTGCTCCATCTCCCATGATTCCCTCCCCTGCTTCCTCCTTCCACGCTTCGTCATCTCCAGCTCTGTCCTCTCGTGCGAAGAAGAATCCAACCACAACATATGAACAATCCGGAGGTGGAAGTTGGCAGATACGTGGCATCATTTTCTTTTGCGACCGACTAGACGTCAAAAAAAGGCCCGCGAGACAGACTCCTATAACACCGCCAGCTTGCCCTCATGTGTTTCGGAATGAACAAAAAAATTGAACTCCCAGTCTGCCCAAAGGTTTGATTGAAAACTCAAGAAACCTACGCCCCAGAATATGCCTCTCTCTTTTCGTGCGCCGTTCGCCCAATGGGAAGCTGGTTGTTCATCCATGACGTGTGGGGAAATGTCCGAATCGTCTTCAAAGCAGAACTCGAAATCTCGTGCGTCCAATAGTCGTGGCCGTAACGGCCTTTGCCAGCCGCTTCTCTAATGCTGGCAATCATCAAGTCATGACGTGGGAAATGCTTTTGCCTCGCGGCAGTAGAACCCGTCGGAATTGCGGATCGACTGGATCGGGGCTTTCGGCCGTGGATCCGAGCAAGTCCGTCGATAAGGGAACAAAGGTAAGTTTGGCGTGGTCGGCGAGCTCACAACACGACGCATTTGCTCTTGCCTTCCCTTCCCCTCACTTTGCGGCGATAGCGGTCGCCACCCTCCTTGTCGTCGTATCTCGCACCGGCATCGCCGTTGATCGGTCGGGTGCTGCTGCGTCCGCCGGGCTGGGGCCGCGAGGCAGCCTGTCGCTGTCTCCGCAGTATTCTGACGACGTCGTAAAAGGCCTTTTCGACGTTTATGCAGTTCTTGGCCGAGGCCTCGACGAATTCGCAGCCAAGCTCGCGGGCCAGAGCGTGGCCCTCTTGTGTCGACACCTCCCTTTCGGTGACTCTGTCGCTCTTGTTGCCGACGAGCATGATGGGCACGGGCGCCTGAGGGCTCGCTGCGGAGATGGGCGAGCCGGGGTATGACGGCGATGATGCACACGACTCCTTGACTCGCTGGATCTGGTGGTGAAAGCGCTTGATGCGTGAAAAGGACGATCGTGATGAGATGCTGTAGACGAGCACGAAGCCTTCTCCGTCTCGGATCCATTGATCTCGAAGGGCTGTGTACTCTTCCTGGCCGGCGGTATCGAGAACCTCGAGCATGCATGCTTGACCATCGATGACAACTTGCTTGCGGTACGAGTCCTCAATCGTGGGGTCATACTGTTTTCGGGGGAAAGCACGGTCAGCGGGCGGCTCTTGGCGGCGACAAAGGCGGGGGAGAAGGATGGGGATAAAGAACAGGGACCAGATCAAGGACAAAATGATCACGACGCGATGCAGATGCAGAGCAGGACAGATGACAGAGGGCGAGGATGGGGAGGGCGACTTACTGTTTCCACGAAGTGTTGCAGGCAGAGCTGGATTGTCAAGGCGGTCTTCCCCACGCCACCGTCGCCCAGGACCACCAACTTGTACAGCACCATTTTTCCCGCCATGATGGGCAACTATCGGAGACGGGCGGCAATAGAAATGCGACGGCGATTTGCGTCGGAATCAGCTCGCTCGATTGATGATGAGAGACTGCAAGTCAAGCGAGACGGGCAGAGGGGGGGCGATTCGCGGGGGCGGAATGGAGGGGGTGGTTCGTCGGTCGTTGTGAAGGAGGAGGTGGTGATGGAGGAAAGAACGACGAAGACCGGTTGAGGGTCGATGATAGGACGGGCGAGGTGAGGTAAGAAAAAACAAGAGTAAGGTCGGTCGGTAGGTAGGTAGGTGAGGTAAGGTAGTAGGCAAGTAAGGTAAGGTAAGGTAGGCAAGGTAGGCAAGGTAGGTAACGAGTGGTAAGGTAGTGGAGGCGAGGCGGCGGCGGCGGTGGTGGTAGTGGTGGTGGTGGTGGTGGTGGCAGCAGGAGTTGGGAGTGAGGTAGGAGCCCAAATCTTGTTGGATTTTGGAGCCCGAGCCCTGGACGTGGACGGTGGATTCCCCTCAGCAGACTGGTGGATTGGATCGACCGGACTGGACCCGACGGGACAGCACCTCACCTCAGTCAGTAGGTACCTAGGTAGGGTAAAGGTACGTAGTAGCGGCGGTGCGCAGCGGTGGTATCAGCAGCGGCAGCGGCAACAGCACTGTGACCGGGGGGTGGCAGACTCGATGCGGGCGGGCGGGCTGGTCTAGGTACCCAGGCTGGTTTGCTTGCTGGGTCTGGGTCCGGGTCTACCTTACGTCTACGTAGGTCTGGGGCTGGCACCTGGCATCTGGCATCTGGCATCTGGCATCTGGCATCTGGCATCTGGCATCTGGCATCTGGCACCCGGCACCTGGCAACTGGTAGATTGGCGGATTGGCAGACAGATGCGCACCTCAGGCAGTGCGAGCGGCCGGCGGGGGGAAATGGGCGAGACACCTGTGGAAAGGTATGGGATGGGATGGGCAAGAGCGAGCGTGAGCGGCCTGAGGGAGGAGAAGAGAAAGAGAGCGAGCGAGGTGTGCGGTGCGGTGCGGTGCGGTGCGGTCCCGTCGGTCTTCTCTCGTCGGCTCTGCTCTCTTCTCTTCTCGGAAGGGCTGGTGGTGGAGAAGGGCAGCGCAGAATGAATGGACTGGCGGGTTGGCGGGTCTAGCTCGGGACCTGGGCGTGTGTTAGATGCTTGGGTAGGGAGCAGGATGATACCGGGATAAAGGCGAAGCGGAGCGGAGGCGCACAGCCGACTGTTGGCTAGCTTGCTCCTCTGCTCAGAGGCTGTCAACCCTCATCCTCGTTTACCTCCACGCGCCAACCCGAGCCACCCAGCTCTGTCTGTATCCGCGGTGACTTGGGCTGCCCGGGATGGGACGGGGAAGGGGAGGGGAGGGGAGGAGGGGAGAGGACAGGGGGGGGTTCGAGGGCGGATTGGAGATTTGAACGGCACGCAGTGCCAGTTCCAGGTTGGGGGTTTGTTGGTAGCAGCGGTAGCAGCAGCAGACACAGAAGCAGCAGCAACAACAGAAAGGGTACGTAGTCGGGGCGTTGTAGGTAGGCACTAGGTACCCTAAGGTCAAGAACCTTGGGTAAGGTACCTACCCACCTACCTTAAAGGTGACCTAGGCAAGGCAGGTAGGTAGGTAGCGTAGGCAGGTACCTCACCTCGGATAAGGTGGCGTACGTATGCAGCGCCGCAGGGCAGGGAACCTGAGTCCACGGCCTGGTGCTGCTGACCTGAGGGTCGGAGGAGGTACCTGGTTGGTGTTCTGCCGTGGCCCGGCCTCGATGAATCGGTCAGTCGGTACGGATACGCATACCTTGCTCGCAGAGGGCATGCAGGAAAGAGACTGCCGACAAGGGCAAGCTTTGGGGGGCGATCGTGAGACGCTGGTAGCCAACAACCAGGGCCGTTTGTCGAATCGAACGCCCGCTGTCGACATAGGACGTGAACGCCGGACTGACCTACGGCGTGCGTATATGTGTGCCTCCAATGACGATGCAGATGTCAGCAAGCAACACGACAAGCCCGCGGCGGGTTTGGCGGAAGGAGGAGCTGGACTGGACTCAGAGACGGCCCGTAAGCTAAGTGTACCTACCTACCCAAGGTACAGGTAAGGTATCATGGATCTCAGGTAAGGTAGGTACTCCGCCGTGGATTTGGAGCACTGTGACGACTGGAGGGGAAAGAACGAGCCAGCAGGGCAATCAATGGGGTAGGAGGGGCAGCGTCCCAGGATGAAGCCGGCGACGGCAGGCCAGCAAGCCAGCAAAACGCTGTTTGGCGTGCGCTCGGTCCAGCACCAGGGACCGGAAGGTGAGGAGACTGACGGGCGACGAGGAGTCCAGCTCAAGGTACGGATACCGCTAGTGCCTTTGCTTCCGTGTTGGGATCTGACAAAGCGAACGATGCGAACCCTCCGCAGCGCCCATGTGCTTGCAGCACTTGGATATGCCGTCTTTGATTCTGAACTAGGCACCTAGGGTTTTTCGCGGGGCGGACTTGTGTAAGGCACCGAAGCATGGCAGGAAAGTTGCGAACTCGAAGACCATATTTTTTCCAACCCTAGGCAAACGGCAGTCAGGCAAATGCAATAGCAACAGCAAAGCAAAGCAACAACAGCATTGGGCAGTGGCGAGGAGCCGTCTCTCCTGCGTTCCTGCAGCATGCGGCGCTCGTTTCTTCTTCCTGCCCGGCTCCTGATGCCAGATGGTTTCGAGATTTGCCTTGCCGCCTTCCATTTCTTCTCCCATCACGTCCTCGCCCGCCTCTTGTTCCTTATTCTCCCGCGCCGATGGACGCCCATGGCCATCGGTCCGCTCACACTGCAGCCGGGAGATGCAGCGAACGGTTGCATTGGGAAGAAGGAAGGGCTTGCTGGTCATCGACGGGCTGCAGACTGGCTGCAGTGACAGCCCGCGGCAGGACAGCAAGGTGCACCTTCCTTGCGATGCCTTAGGTAAGGTGAGTTGCATCGAGAGAGCAGGAGCAGGGCACTCTGGCATACCTTCTTCCCTTGGGCGGTTCAGGCAACATGGAAGTGCCTGACGTACCTTCCCTGCTTTCCGTCTTTGCTTCTAGCACCTTCCTATCTCTCCTCGCAGCAAGAAGGCGAGCTCCCGCGCCCGACTCACGTCACAGTTCGTCGCCGTCCTGTCTGCAGCCATGTTCTTTCTGTTCGTCTACCGAATTCAACACTGCCCTGCCCTTCAGATCCACTGTCTACGGATACCAGGCCCAGCGTCGTCGTGGCTGATGCTCAGCGCAAGGGCAGCACGACCACTTCCACAGCCACAGCCACAGCCACAGCCACAGCCACAGCCACGGCCACGGCCAGCATGCCCACGTGCCGCCCCTTCGTATGGAGCCCTCCACTGGCTGAAGAGGACGGGCGGCTCAGCAGCTGGATGACTCGGCGGGCGCGATGCAGACGATGCAGACGACACTCGCTGATGGATCTTTGGCGACGCTGGTGGAGGAACCTCCCCCGTGCAAGGTGACGTTTGCCCGAGCTGCCACGGCAAACCACACGCACCATGGCAATCCACAAACTGGAGCTCGAACTGCAGCCGGTCTGCGGGTTGGGAGCTGCGTGTTGAGGTTCCCTCTGCCCACATTAGCGCGCCTGTCCCTAACGAACCGGCCTGTCTTGGGCCCAATTGACAGGCCGCCCTTAGTCGCACAACCACAACCCGTCGTGACGCAGCCGCCCATGCCTCCTCGCGCGCACACGCCACGCCTCGAGGACACACAGGCCGCGCACATGCCATTGGATACACAAACTCTTGCTGATTGCTGGAGACGGCCGGCACTGCGAAACGTATTTTCCTTGTCCTTCGTGTTTCCTACTTTAAGGTACCTACTGTGCTGTACACCGAGGAACGTACCGAGGACGTCTCGCCAAATTTGGACACCATCGCGTGTCACTGGAAAACAGAGTTGGCATTTCTCCGGTCCGCTCGCCGAGGTCACACATCGTCCCGCCTGCCGCGGCCGGGTTGCAGCCGTCGATGCCTGACGAACATGGCCTTTCGACATTTTGGCATATTTTTGACAGAAAACCCTGCGTTTGTGTCTGCTCCATCCAGCTCAAGCGGACGCCCGCCGCCTCTTTCTCTGCCCTACACGCTAGGGTCGACAGGAGTAGCATCCGCGGAGTCCTTGAATGTGCCCACCCGCACCCAGGTAGGCGCGCCGTCCTTGCTTGTCTCGTGCAGAAACAATCCAACATGGCTGACTGCAGCCAACCAGTCCCTCTCGAGTAGTTGGCTTTCTTAGCTACCGCCGCCTTGGACTGACGGTCAACCTGGCAGCTGCAGCTGCGGCTTCGTCCACAGTACACGGCCGACCACCATCCAGCTCCTGCTCAACTCACCTGCCCTGGTCTAGCATCTGTATCCGACCCGCCCTTTCCCAAGTCAGTTAACTAACACTGAAGTGAGGAAACGACAGCAGGCCAGGTAGCTGAGCTGCCCCGGACCCGCCCGGACCCGGACCTGGACCTAGACCCGGACCTGGGCTTGGAATTCAGGGCTCCAGACAAACATGCCGCTGACGACTCGCGCCGGGAAAGCGAGCAAAGCCAATAGACCGAGATCCAGACCAGCCTGGCTCTACCACTGCATCGTCCATTCAGGTTGCGAGCTTCATCGATTGCCCGATGGTGTGATCTCCCTACCGGCCTTAGTCTGCGAAGGGGAGCTACCCCAGCTTCGCATCTGTCGCCGGGCGAGGCACGACAAGCTTCGTCTACGGACGCCTTGCCCTGGGGACCGCGCATCATTGGCCTCGGACATGGTCCTCGCAGACGCCGTTGAAGGCTACCTACCTTACGTGCCCGTCCTGTAAGGGTGGCATGTTCGAGGACACACGTATGCGTTTTCATTCGCTCGCCCATGCACATGCAAAGAAAAAACGCTCCAGCTTTTGGGACTCCCCACGGTGTCTCGTCAATTGACCACTCATCCACAAGGCAGACCGAAGACTCGCACCGCTCATGCCACACGGCACCTAGCCCGGCACGCCTGGTCCCCGGCCACGGCATTCTACTGGACAATTCGTTCCCGTCCCCCCAAGAGCTGCCCACCGATGCCCACATCGCGCACTAATACCGCAGCAGACGCATGCACCTCACAGACCACCTGTCCGCTCATCCATTCATCTGCGCGCCAGGCACCTCGCAGGTGTGTCCATGGCAGGCCCTCGAATCACCAAGCCAGACCGGCGCCCAGCAAAGTGCTGACCGATCCTTTCGAGGCTGCGATGCCTGCCAAAGCCACCAGCGTGCCGCCAGACTCCAGGGTTCGCTCCGTTCGCTCCTTGTCCCTCCACCTCGTCCTAAGGCATCACAATCAGAGATGCGCGATGGGATGACGATGGGGGACGGTGGTCCATCCGCCAGGGCCAGGCATGGTACACTGTACGCATACGGGCACTCACTACCGGGACGACACCCCACCCGGCGCCGGCCGCATGGGCCAATCGGAGGTATCCAGAATGTGCCCGCTGTTGCTGTCTCCAGTCTCCAACCACCTTCCCAGCACCCGTGCTCCAACCCGCCGCCGTCTTCACCTAGGCCGAGCCACCCCCGACGTTCCTGGTGGTGGCTGGTGGTATCTTTACTTTGTTTTTATTGATTGCGAAATTTTTTCCATCCGAGAGGGGAAGCCAACGCAGCCAAAACCAACATGCCTGCAATGGCTGCGGCCTGCTAATAGCCCGGCCCATTCTCGCGACCGCCGCTCAGGACCGAAGCTGGCCCTCGCCCTCGCCGAAATAGCATCCGCAGCAGCTTGACATCACGAGACGAGCGCCCAGACCAACTCGCTTCGACGTCATCGGCCTCCAAGCTTAGAAGCACATCGCCATTAATTCAATCGACCTGGTGGAGGAGACGCGTTGGAGTCCTCAATTCCAGCCTGTGGTGCACAAATTCTATTCTGGGGGCCCGACAGCTGCGCTCCCGTGAGTTGCCACAGTCGCTATGGTTTCGGCCGTACTGTACGTCTTCACCCAGGAGATGCCCGCGGGTACGGGTAGCGCGCACGCACGCAACACTCCTCCATACTCGCACACAAACGCAAGCAGTCGTCTGCCCGTCCCGTTGCCGAGCTGTTGTCTCACCACCCTCGCGCCAGACCCAGTCTTCCGGGGCGACTCCGCAAAGAGGCTCCCACTGAGGTTTCTCGCTTCTGACGGATGGCTTCCGTAACCACTTACTGAGCAAGACCGCGCCATGTTAGTTCCCGGCTGCGGCACGGCCCCGTTTGAACCCGCATTGGTCCGTCAGCTGCTTCCTTATTATCAACTATTATTGCTGTGACTCTCACCCGGACACGGTTGGCCTGCCTCGCAACTCTGTCAACTCCCGAAGCCGCTTTCTTGCCCCGTCTAGCAAAGCACCAGAGCCAATGCTCTCACTGGTCCAACTACTACTCATCGGCCGAAGACGGCGAAACCCGCTCTTGGTGATCGATCTGAATGGGAAAATGTTGCCTCGGAGCCGGCGACACCCAACTCAGGCACAACGGCCGAGTCGACAACAAACATCCGCCAACGAATCACGGCCAAGCATTGTCGACAAGCCGATTGTTCTTTGCGACCCTGCTTCAGCTTTCTTTTTCTCGATTTTAATCACATTTTAGGTGCCGCTGTCACATTCTGTGAGCAAACTGTTGCCTTTCCAGTCCCGTCCCTGATGCCAACTGAAAGGGATAGGGGCACGCTGAGCTGGCCAACAAGTTTGGTGTCTTCGAAAACCAACCTGTGATGTGCTTGTCCACCGCCAGGGCCCGCAAAACTACCAATTGACGCCTCTGAATGCCCATGCTTGTCATTTGAAGCTTCAACCTGCGGCAACTGATCCCTACAGAAGAATTTGTGAAACTGAAAAATCACCGCCGTTTGTTCCATTCGCTGGGGTGGCCGAAGACCATGGAAACCCCAACACCATACTTTGAGGAGCGCACTGCTCACTCTTTGGAGGAAACAACGGTTCTGAGCTCAACTCGCACAAACGGCGCACTGTCCATTGTTCTTGCCTGTCGTCACACCGCAGAGCCAAAGAGCCTTCGTTCCCGGCTTGCTTCCTCCACGTCGGGTCGAAGCAAACGCGGCCCCAAGTCAAGTCAGCCCAATCGGATGCCTCCGCGGCGTCAGCGCCTGGCCTTCGAGAGGTAGTCTAAAGATGCGTTGTCTGACTTTTTTTTGCGAGAACAAGACCCCAACGCTCACGATGCAGCCTCTGGAAGCAGTATCTGAACCAAACGGGCCGGCCTGTCACAGCCGTCACAACTGTGATGCATTGTGGTGCCACTGTTCCCCATCCAGCGGCCGTACGAGGCTATTACTCAAGTTCAGCCAGTGCGAGGGTCGCATTTGTCCTCCTGTCATGTTGGTATCGTGACTCAACACCTTCCTGTTGGACTCTTGATATGAGCGGCAGCTGAGTCAACGGCTAGGGCCAGTGTAAAAAGCAAACACGTTAGACTGCTCACTTAGTTGGGCGTGCTTGCAGATGCGCTGCACGCCGAGTGCGAAGTCACGCTCTAACTGCAGTCACTGAGCCCGAGTTGCGGCGGCTACGAGGCGAATAACAGCGCGGCAAACCTGCAGTCAACCCGAATTCTGGACCAATGGTATACAGCCTTTGTCGGCCATCCGGATTTCAACCCAGGTGCCCCGGCTTGGACGAAGAATGGAGGAAATTGACATCGGCAGGATCCAACCCTGGCGATTATTCGCTTGAGATGATGCTCCCTGGAGACGAGACATCGCGGCCTATAGACATTTTACTTTCTCATGTTCCTTGACATTGGCCAAATATCAGCTGAAGATTATTTCAAGAAACGAAACGAAAAAGCAAGGCAAACTTGCAGATGTCACATTCAGTAAGGCTATCCACGGGGTGCAATGTACTCACTTTGCGGCTTGAGAAACGGGCGAGAGGCATATTGCAAACCTCCGTGGAGCCAGGAATAGGCATAACGAGAGATGGGCAATCACATCCGAATCACCAATTAGCATACAGCCCGGTCCCTTGCCACGGTTCTGGCTCTCGTGAGTTGATGACCATACCATTTCGTCACTCCCGCAGGATATCATCATGACCCCGAGCGTAGACAATTGGCCCAAGAGACGCCTCCTCAACTCGAAACACGTCTTCCAGCATGAGTGCTACGACGTAGCAACACGCTGGACCTTGCTCGGATATGCCCGTGTAACGGCCCGCGGTGGGAATCCAAGAAAGAAGAAAGAATGGCGCAGAGGGGAAGACGGGAGAAAGAAAAAGAAAAAAGCCAATCACTCCGCTCAGGGACAAAAAAAAAAAAAAAAAAAAAAAAAAAAGGCGCTGCCCTCCCAGACAGCCGCCACGTTCTTCCCACGTTTCCGATAGACTCTCATGCGACCCTTCAACTGCCGAAATAGACGGCCCAAGTGAGCTCATTTCCAACTCAACTCAACTCTAGTCTCTCCCTGCGCCAAGGGAGGGCTGATGTTTTCGAGAAGAAAGGATATGCAGGACAATCAAAGACAAAGAGGGTAGCAGTTGTCCCCCTACTTTCCCATCCAGCGTCGCAACGCGCCCAGGGTTCGCGGCAGCGTGGCCGCGGTCGTAACGTACCACGCCCTCATCCGTCGATAAACCAGCTTTTCTTTTGTTTTTCAGTTGGGCTGTGACGGTTTGGCAGTTACTCAAACACCCCCGGTCACGTCCCTACCTCTCACAAACTCGGCTCTCTCTCAGCCCGCCTCACGCTGATATTCCAGGACCGGTCTAAAAGCCCGACGCGACGTCTGCCGAGGCGGCGCGTCCCGACATCCACGCGGTTCCCCTGCACGCTCCTCTCCGACTCTCTCGCGTCATCCGCTGGACATCGACGATCAAGCTTCCGGGGAGGGGGGGTCGGCGGGCAGCAAGGCCATGTTGCATAATGCCAGGGCGACAGTACCGAGACATACGTCTACAACCCAGACGGGTTACAGTCGTCTATCCTGGCATCTGGGAAAGAAAATCTCCGGTGAAAGGGGCATTTCCTGGGGTCGGGTCCTTCGTCGTCGTCAGGTGAGGTTTCATTGCGTAGACACCTCCGTCCGCGCAAAGCGCCGCCGTAGATGGAAGACGTATGTCGGGCATCAAGGACTGCGACTAGCCGTATGACGGCGTGATCTGAGACTTTTTGACCGTGACTCGAACGATCATTTGCCCCAAGAGAGGAGAAGGCATGTGTCTACCGGAGCCGCAACTCCGGCGCCTGCCGATGCTTTTTTTTTTTTCGTTCCCCTTGCGGTCCCTCCTGTCTCAACATCAGGCAATGACAAAAACGTCAGGCGAGCAGAAAAATCCTACATCACGTCGCCGAGCCGTGACAGAAAAGGGTCATGGTCATGCACCCTGTCCACTCTGAACATTCTTTTGACTGGGGGTCGTTGTCGTCAAGACGAACGCCGAGGGATTGCCAGATCGGTAACCTACCAGGAAAGACGAGTTCTAGATCGCCCGTGCCGTGTTTTTATGGCGCCCTGCCCGGCGTAAGAGGTCCGATTCGGAGCGGTCCCCCGCGTGAGGTCGTCTCCGTTGGTCCCTCCCAGCCATCCATCCATGCCCCTCCCTCCGCGGCCCGGGCTTCTGCCGACCACCGCGGACAGAAGACCGGCCCGGGACGACAACAGCGGCGGCAGAGGGAACCTCATACTCGCGTACGCGACGTTTAACTTGGCTGGTGACTTGACGAGGCCGGTTCTCCCTCCGCTAAGCGGCGTGCGGTGCTGGAGTAGCATCTCTTGACTGCCTTGGGCGTTTGATCACAAATCAAAAGATGATACAATCCGCCTTCTCAGAGACCGGCAAGATCACCACCCGGCGCAGACCGCCGCAGCGCAGCTCGGCTGGAGAAGGTGGGAGAAGTACGCACGACTAGGTACGCCCGTAGCGAGAGACAAACAGACGACGCCGTGACAGTGGCGTTCCTGTCTCTCGTTCGCATATGTCAGGCTCACATAAGCGCTGCGGACGTAGACAAGCCCAGCCTGCCATGTCACATATAATTTTTATTTCTGAACTTTTCCCATTTTCGTTGGCTGAAATTTGGTACGTGAGTAACACCTCATCCGGTCAAGAGGTTCGTTCTTACCTGACGGGCTGCGGCGGGCCGTTCCTGCCTCAACTGAGACATGGTGCCATCCTGAAGGATGAGAATCCTTCAGGCTGAGCCCGTGTCTTTTTTTTTTTGTTCCGTCTTTCCCATCCGGGGCTGCTGACTTGAGTGCCTCCTGTTTATCCGGCCGCGAAAGCTGGGGAAACCCCGTCGAGATGTAAGCGGGAGATGGACTGGGTTACGGGTCTCTTGGTGTTCTTGCTCCTCCTGTGTGCGCGGAGACCACGTGAGACTTTCGGGGCTGAGAAGTGAGGACATTCTGTCTGGGATCTCTCTCTCTCGCCTTGTGACTGACTCGCTTGGGATGCGTGGCATTGTTACACCGCGGGGCTTTCTAAAGGAGGGGGGGAGGGGGGAGGGGGCTCTGGTCCTGATCGAACCCGTGGAACAGCGGTTGTGGGCGAGACTCGCTGCAGCTGGAGCGTCGGGTGTCTTTTGACTTTTCCTCCTGAAGAATGTGCCGAGTCTGAAACGGTCGATATTGTCGTCAGTGTGACGCTGTTCTTTGGCGGTGACGTCGGAAGGGACGTTGTAGGTCCGGCTCGATGGGAAGCTTGCGTGGTGTAGATGTTGCGGTTATTATTAGTCGGCTCATTAGCCACATCATCGTAGGCTAGAGTCCTTGCGGGTTTTGCGTTCTGTCACGGTATCGGGGCTTGAGCTCTCTGTACTGCTTCTTCTGGTGCTGGTGCTTTAGTATTACACAGTCCCCTCTTAAGAGAGCCAACCGTGGGTCTTTAGCATACAAAGATAGCTACCTATCTGTCTCTCTCTCTCTCTCTGTTCTGTTCCGTCCGGTTATCAGGCATTTTCGGGAGATAATCAGCCAAGGAGGGACGAGGCTGATGGTCGTTGATCTAGACGCATTGTTAAAACATAGGAAACTCGGACTCTCTGAGTAAAAGCTAATAGTCTAGCTAACAGACCGGGGTGCTTAATGTCCCTAATGATAAATACTAATAGTATTTAAAGTGTTTAAAGATATTATTATAGTACTTACTGTATATATAGGAACTATTAAACTATTCGTATAAGAGGTAATCACTTGTATGATCTGTAAGAGTTGTTGAGAGTAGTAGTTTAAAGCTAGAGAGTGTGTGTAATTTAATAAAGACTAAAGTATTATAGATAATAGTTAAAAAGAGTGGGAAGGATGGTGCCTATTTATTTTATAACAGAAAAATAGAGAGGGAGTCTACACATATATGAGCTACGACGATCAATACATGGTGCACTTGGTCAGGGATTCGCACCTTCTCGCTACGCATTATAGAAGTATAGTTCTCTATGTTTTCTGTTGAGTAACATGGAGGAGTCAGTGGTCACAAAAGGTGGGAAATCAAATCAAAGTTGCCTTTGGCGGCTCGTAAGACGTGGCAAACTGGCCATAACCCAGGTACCTATCTGTGCGCTCAGATGTCAGAAGCTGGCCGTGTGATCGTAATTTTCAGAAACATCATTCCGTCTTCGAGAAAAGACGCAAGATGAGAGCTAACTATCCCTCGCAAATTCTTGCCGCGATGTTCTTCCTTGTAGCACTATCATGCTGGGCTCTGATGAACGGAAGTCACGCGCAATTCAACGGCAGGGGAGAGGGGAGTCCTGCCGCACATTCTCAGGGCAGACGGTAAAGATTGAGTACTGCGAGAAACTCCTCCATCTCCTGCCAGACCCAGATGAGTGAGTAACGGCTCCTCGATTGTGGTTTGCAATTCTGCAGGGCAGCGGTTGACGATCCAACCCGCCAGGAGGTGGGATCTGGGCTCTACGTCTTTCCCGTCCGAGTAGTACCCCAGATTGGCAGCCACGGAACGGCGAGGGCAACATGGATGGGAGTATTCTTCTGACTTGCGGTGAAATTGAATGAGATCGGTGGTCGAAGAGGGTTAGGACTAGGCTTTACTTGCTCTGGAGGTGTAAGAGTCGCGATCCGTGTGGTCCCTCCAAGGGATGACAAGTCTGGGCTGCTGCGCTCGTGTGTGATTATCCTTCTTGGCTTGTGCGGACTCTCCCTGGACAGAGTTGACATTTTATATGATCTAATAAGGTTGGGTTCCTTTGGTTTAACTAGAGGGCGTAGCTCTTTGTTCAGAGTTTTCAACAGCATGTGTTGTTATCCATATTTTGCTTGTCAAAAGGCAAACTTATCATCATCATAATCAAAAGGCAAAAACAGGTGCCACTCCACTGTTTTTCAATCAACAGAGTGAAGCAAAAAAGAAGATGTGTCCATCAGTCTCTCGCTCGATTGTGCACCCATCACCACTCTCGGAACCATCGTCCATGCCCGCCAACTCTTCCATCCAACCCCTGAACTCAGCCTGGCCTCGATCACTTCTCACGTTACTAACCATTCGCAGTTTATCCCGTTGGGCAAAATGTAATCAAGACGGAGAGTACCTTGGTCAATCAAAGGTGCTACCTCAGGATTTGGCCAGCTTCTGAAATTGATTCTGAACGATCAGGAGACTAAACCAAGTCCAAACTGGCCGACAACGTTTCTTCTGATGAAGGCACAGCACCTTGTCCACACCCTTCACCATGAGCTCACCATCCTGGCACTCGATGATGAGTTTTCTATGCTGTTCATTTCCTGTTCATCTGTTTAAACTCCCATCTATCGATCTGCGAGATCAATACTCCAAACTCGTATTGCAAACGGCCTCTCTCTACGGACAAAACACCAAAAAGACTACGCATCACAAGTCTTCCTAATCGTCATCACCAGTTCAAGCCCCCAACCTCCTCGCAACCTCCTCAAACCCTCCCTCCCCCTCCTTGACCCAAACATCGACCCACCCCCTCGCATCCTCATACTTCTCTCCCCCGACCTCCCAGTCCTCCTCCCCAGGCCTCTCGACATACACGGTCCTCAGCCCCCGCGCCCTCGCCCCGGCGAGATCCCCCAGATGCGCCGCCACCATCGCCACCTCCCCCTTTTCCGCCCCGTCCCCCAACAACGCCGTCACCGCCCCGTCGTACACCGCCGGGTCCGGCTTGTACGCCCTCCAGTCCTCCGCCGACAGGATCTCCCGGAACCCCAGCCCCCCGAACGCGTCCAGGTCCCGCAGCAGCGACCGGTTCCCGTTCGACAGCGTCGCCGTCACGAACCGCGCCCCCAGCCGGCGCAGCCCCGCCGCCGAGTCCGCCCACGGCCGCAGCCGGTGCCACGCCAGGCTCAGCTCCGTCACCTCCTCCCCCTCCGCCGCGTAGACCCCGCCCGCCAGCCCGTGGGCCGCCAGCAGCGCGGCCAGGCTGTCGCGGTGGTGCGCGTCAATGTCCTTCCACTCCGCCTCGCCGCCGCGCACGTAGCCTTGCGTGAAGGCCTTGTACGAGTCGCGCCACTCCTGCGCGAAGGCGGGCCAGTCCACCGCCGTGAGCCGACGGCGGTCGTCCGGGGCGAGCGCCGGGTCGGCTAGTTTCTTGGCGGCGCGGGCTCGGAGCTCGTCCGTGACGGAGGAGCGCCAGTCCACGACCGTCCCGAAGACGTCAAAGGTGAGCGCCTTGATGTTGGTGAGGTCTCCCGGCATGGCTTTGGGTTGGGCGTGGTCTCAAAAGAGTTTGGATTTCTTTGAGGTGGGTTTTTGAGGACTTTAATCTCTGCTGGAGGGACGTCAAAATATAGGAAATAGTATCAAGGGATCAAACGGATCTTGTCACGGAAAGGGCGCGAAGGATGGTGTCAAGGCGGGGTGTCGGGTCGTGTGTAGTGCTGCTGACTGATCGATGCCGACCGGATCGGGGAGGGGCCGAGGTTAGCATGCCGGGTGCCGTCCGAACTACATCACGCCGGGCGGCCGGGGTGACGTCAACACCAACCACAGTCTCGCCGTCCCAAACTCGGCTGTTCCGGAGGGAACGTGTGTGGTGATGGAGGATTACTCATCCTCGCCGTCTTGGATTAGGTACCTTGGGCACTGACTGGGAGGTGTTTTCAGAATCGCAGTTGAGACAGGAGTATTCCGTCACCAACGTAGAAAGCAAGCAGCGGAAGAGATCGTTTCTCCTCGGGACGTTTACTCATCTGAGAAACCGTCATCGGTCTAGCTCTCCGATTTTCCGAAGGGATCGACTATCAGTCTCGACCATCTTAGCTCGCTACGGTGAAGTAACTCGGTCGATTGGTGCATCGACGCTGGTGGGTAGCCTTCGACCAAGAAACAAGGAAGCCTCTTACTAGGATCTAACGGAGCGTAGAAAGAGTTTGAGCGTGCATTGTTTCCGTACCTCAAACGTCCTGGGCCCCTCTGTCCTGGTCCCGAATGTAACTTTGGAACAACTCCCGAACCTCGGGATGGGGATGGCGTGCGCACACAGTAATCCAGAGAGGCTCGTATAGAAAGGGGTTCGGGCGTTTAGTGAACCAGTTCAACCCCATGACACGCCACCGGGGGTCGTCTGATATCTGAGTATTTGCAAGTGGAAGAGCATGAGGAGCCATGTTTACCACCCGTGTCAAAGCATACTTCTTCAGTATGAGACGTTCTGCTTACTTTTTCAAGACGTCCTTGGCCCCTTCTTCTGTCTTCAGGCTCACAACCTCTTGATGCGCCACGAGCTATATTGCATCGCCTGGTCATCCCTCCCTTCGGGCCGTAAAGGGTGTCCAGTCATCCGCCTTCATCTATCACAGATAATAACGACCGTACCCAAGCGAACTGCTCGGAAAACAGGATCACGGCTTCTTAGCTTCAGCCCAACCTCGATCAGCTCTGCCGAGTCGACACCAGCTTCCACTTGTAGGATCCCCGGCCCGAACATGCCAGGTTTCGACACGGTTGAAACAACGACTGGGTGTTTGTCGCTGCCTCCTCCTCATCAGTCAAACAGATATGCCGAGCTCGTAACAGCGGACGCAAGAGTTCCGAGCGGTTGGGCTGCGCCCTACGCAAACTCTACTGGAGTTTCAAAGCTTGGTTGTGGCTTGCCAATCCGTCTGATGTTAGTAGCGTCTCCCTTGATTGCACGCCAACCAATATCAAGTCCCTGTTTGAACAAGCAAGCCATGTCAGAGCGAATGTGTATTTGCTTGCAACGACATCACTTATTGCTCGCGGACACCGTCTCCCTAAATGAAGCTTAGCACAGCTTGTTACTCAGCAGTGTCGCAGTGCAGCCCGCCGACATCACCGAGCCCCGTATATTTACCGTTTTGAGGCGGGGACAACTCAAGGACCAGGGCGACGGCGAGCTGTAGCTGCGCACTGATGGTGTTCGCGCGGCTGTTCGGATCAGCCAGAGATCTTGGCACCAGAGATGTAGGCATCTCTGCCACCCATGCACGAGACGTAGTGTTGCCCAAGCTCTTGATTGCCACAGCTGCAAAACTTCTCGACAAATGAACGAGTCAAAAATAGCTTCAAAGACGTCGTCCCGTATCTGCCTCCACGTGGCACACAGTTCGTCCGCAGTTTGGGAAACCGCAACAGAAATTGGCCGAACCAAATTTGCGGAAGAATTGTGCAAGTACAACGGGGCGGGCATCGGTTGGCCAAGAGATGAGGCTGCTTTGGGAAGGCCGTGGGAAATGACCACCCCCATCTTTTGCGCAAAGTTTTTGGTTTGCTCGTATGACACTCTTTGTGAGGTGGTACTACTCTGATGAGTGATGGGGCTGTGACGGCAATGTTCCGGCGATGCGACATTCTCAATCTCGTTCCATCGGACGCGACCACGATCTCGAAGTCCGTCTTGTGCTGGTCGCCTTGTGCATCCATGAAAAAAATTGGCAAGATCGGATCCATAGATCGCAGGCTCGTCAACATCTGACTCGATTTACGAACCAGGCTCGGTAACCACTTCAGGGCCGTTCGCTCGACGTAACCTCCGGACGGGGTCAGTCGCCCAAGTACGGTCTTGACGATTGCAGTTAGCGCTGTAAACCGTTGCTCTGCGACTGGAGCACAGAAACGCATGACATTCGTTCGCGGAAGATAAAAATGCCTTGCAGACGCGTCGCGACCTCTCCAGCGGCCTTGCATATGCGCATGGGGCTTGTCGTCGCAAGCGATGTGATAGAGCTGCAGCTGCTCCGCTTTGCCAAAGAAACGGGGGTCGGCCGCCGTCGGTGAAAGTGGTCGACGCCGGTGAGGAAACTTCAGATGGCGTCGACTGCCAACTCATCTCCTTCAGATTGGACGAGGCTGTAGAGTTCATCGGCAGGAGGTTCGGCTCATTTCTGGAGTGATATTGTGTAGATGCCAGGAGTGCGGGTGGCGCCTGGTCGTTACGGCGAGACGAAGTAAGATGGGCTAAGAAACGCGGGCCGACCAGTTGCACCAGTACGGATACTTAGTGCCCTCTGGCCGTACTCTCTGTTGACTAAACGGCCGCAATCGACATACATTCGTTGCGGGCACCAAGGTGCCTTGGCGTACATCTCACAACAGTTGGAGCAGCTAGCTGGCTGCCACTCCGGCTGTGACGGGCGAGTTCCTGTCCTGAACAGTTCGTCTGACGGGGTGGTGTCGCGGATCATGCAGGTTGGTTCACAGCCGTTCACAAGCCGTGAGGGAATAGTTCGAGTTGGTGCTGAGCAGGCACAGCCGCGGAAGACACCCGGCTAGGGGAAACCTGTGATGGATTGGAGCTGCATGTTTGCTCAATGACGGAACCTCGAGCTGAGGGCGTCGACTCCACTCCCCGCGATGTTTGCTCTCTACAAGTGCCCAGGCTCGAAGCATGTTCCCTGCGCCAGGTTGTTGGACCTAGAGAACCCTGAATTGAGTTGGACACCGGGAAAGCATCCAAAACACCCGGGCCAACACCAAGAGCGCAAAACCGGCCGGTTTATCAGCTAGCGTGGAGAGTCTAGTGCAGGAGCATTTCTTATTCGAAGTGGTTCGTCTGGCCATGACAAGAGGGTGATAAGATCAGCGGACATTTTCCTGACGAACGGCGTGAGCCGAGCAAGCATCCATCCAGCCCGTCGCGGGATCGGGCTCAGGTCCGACGCAGCGAGGCCGTCGAGGCTGGCCGCTGTCACTGAGAAGCCGGGGACCATGACGGTTCGTGAGGGGAAGACATCAACGGTGATGCGCGCAGTGCTGATATAGACACCAACAGTCATCAAGGGCGACTCTGATTAGTGCAAACAAATTGAGAGGATCGAGTTTGAGATTGCCAGGAGGGGGCGCGAACCGACGCGGCGGCGCCGGAAGCTCACAACCCCTTACAAGCCTGCCGAGTAGCTTGCAGGGTCATTGGGACTGGGGATGCAATCTTGCTTTCGCGGTCTTGGTCTCCTTGTTGGGAAAAGGGGGTCGCTGGAGCTGGAGAAGACGTCCAACGACCCAGAATTTCATTCGGATATCGAGCCGCATTCCGTACGTTTGGAACTCCGGGGCTGAGCTGGGCAGAAGAAAGTCAGGGCGATTGCAACGTTGGGTCATCAGAGACGCAATAAATGGTCAAGCGACGGGTCGACGACGTAAAAACATGGAGATGAGGGATTATCCCACGGTGGCGGCGACATCGAAATCAGGAATTGGGAAAGTCAAGACGCAATATTGCCGGGAGGGCCAGACAAGCTCTAGTTCTGGACTCGGGTTCTTCAGTCGCGCGAACAGACAATGGGTAACGATCCGCTTCCCGTGGTGATATCGGAGGCTAGCACCAGTTCGGGGTAGCCACCATGAACGGGACCAATAACCGGATTGGACAACAGCTCCTCTCACGGGGGGTCCACGGTGCAATCCGTCGTTGTGGCTGGCCTTGGTGAGAGAGAGAACAGGGTGGCTTGCTGGGGTTGCAACGTCCTCAAGCCTTGCGGCAGCAGAGGAGCGGGCCCCGCGGCACAGCAGGTGCAGAGTGCAGATGCGGGTGCAGACGAGGCGCGAAATTCAACGTCCAACAGCCTCCACTGTGATTCCGCGTCGTGACTGTGCCGTCGACTTGCATTTGATGCCAGTTCCGCGTGCGGATGCGGGTGCCGCTTGGCGATTGGGAGTTGGCAGTTCGGACTTGTCTGGTGGGTGGTTTGGTGTCTGTCGCTTGGATTTGAGTTTCCGCAGGTCCTTTGGACTTGATAGCGAGCACCTCATGTGGTGTCAGCCGTGGACCATGGCGTGGAGCGGAACATGGCAAGTGGCACAAACGGCGTGGATTGTGCAAGGTTGTCGATAGTGAGGCCTGGAGAGCTCGAGTCAAGACTCAGGGAAAAAGCTCTGACCTTCTCAGCAAGGTACGGCTTACGGCAGCCGGCAGTTCGAGGGGTCGAGGGACCATGGAACGCAGCAAGGGCCTCCCTCCTGTAATGGCGCGCGCACAGTCTCTCGAAGGATTGACATTTGTCGGCATATCTGGCGGCGGTGGTGGGCTGTACAGATTTTGGCAGAGATTGACGGCCGGGTTGACAGCGGAGGACGTGCTGTCAGGCGATTCAGTTCTGGCCCCCTGACTCTGTGCTCCTGGGATGAGAGACCGGGCGCGGATTGGCAAGCGGGGAGGGCGACAATGGCGAGGAAAAAGAAAGGAACAAGGCCAGGACGAGACAACCCGACACACGCGGGACCACAATGTGTGCCGGCGAGGGTCAAGCCACGCGTGCAAGACGGCGAGACGGGCGAGACACGCCCAAGTGCGACATGGCCAGCGACAGCATGTCAGCAGCGTGTCTTGTGTGTAAGAACACATGCAAAGGGGTTTTTTTTTGCTGACCTGAAGACAGACAACCTGGAAGCCCAAGCAAGGCGAGGGACAGCCGTGGCTGTTCGTTTCGAGATTGCGTACAGGGTGGGCGGAGGCGCTGCGCTGCGGTGGCCGTGTGCCGTGTGGCAGGTTTGGTCCAACACGAGGAGAGCGTTGGGATACGATAACGGCGAGTGACGGCGAGTGACGAGACGTGCGATCAGCGCAGCCAGGAAATTGCGGGCTAGAGGTTGGAGGGGTTCCTATTCGACGGCGACGCTGGACGACGGCCAGGTTGGGAGGCCAAGTCGGGTTAGTGGGCGAAGCTCCCCTGGAGGGACTGGGCTGCCCGCGAGGGCTCCCTGGCTAGCGTCCTCTGCGCTCAAATGGCGGCCCCCCCACTTCTCGCTCCCCAAAGGGCAGTGGCGGGGCCCGGCAGCTCCCAACTGAGCATGTCCCCAGTCTCTCGAATCCTTCCTGTTGGTGCTGAGGACGCTAGCGGGAGCAGGGCCATCGCTGGAGCAATTTGGGTGAAGCAGGCTGCGTGCCCAGACGGCGTGTGTCGCGATCGCAGCCAACGGGCGACCATCTGGGTTGATCCTGGGCGTCGTTTCACCGACGGTTTTGTTTCTTGCTTCGCAGCGCCGGTAGGTTTGCTGGAAAATGCCGTCGACTGCAGTTCCAGTTCCAGTTCCAGTTCCTGACTGTAAAAAGTGGGGAGCTGACGAAGAGGTGCCTCACATGAGAAGGTACTGAGTACCTTACCTACCTTACCTTACGGCGTACGGGACAGGTGCGGAGGCAGGTGTACCTTCCAATGTTTAATGAGAGCTCTGGCCTGCAGGCGGACTGATGATGAATAGGGAAAGAGGCACCCACGTGCAGTTTCTGGGCGGAGAGACGACTGCCCGTTGAGCGCAAATCCTTTCCTGCGCAGTCCAATCAGTGTCTGTGTTGCGACAGCTGGAAAGACCCTTCGTGCCTTCTTGCGACCGGCTTTCTTTTCCTCCCAATGATCTGCCTTACATCCAGCAGCAGTCTGCAGCGGCAGGCGCGGCTGGCGGGCAGCTGCCTTAGTGCAGCGCAGAGCAGCCTCGCAATGTAAGACGGCTAGTAAGGTACTACTTTATTGAGGTGTAAAGTAGGTACTCTTCGGGACAAACTCCAACAAGTGCCTTCTGGGTACAAAAGCACAAAAGCACTCTGATGGAGCGCAGACGGAGCGGGGCCACACAAGCTCATATCGCCTTATTAAACACAATCAAACACGGCTGCATGAGCTCTCGATCTGGGCGAGGGATGTAACGGCGCCATCAACAGAAAACAGGAACCCGGCACAGCCTGGGCCGCGACGACTTGTGTGGCCTCGCCTTCTTGCAGGTTCCGCCGGCATGGCAGCCTCGTGCTCGCGTGTCCGTCTGTCTACCTTACCTTAGGCCGTGAGCCTTGGGGCTGGACCGTTGGCCGCCGCGTCGTGAGCCTGTGCCTGGCTAATTTACTCCCATGTCATCCGGCCCAGGTCTCCAGCTGTTGCCTCCTCCCATTTGCTTGGTGATTTGACGGCCTCCGTCCACCATCCACATCCATCCACCCGACGTCTCCTTGGTCGTGGTCAGGTACCTCGCAGGCCTGCCCGACCTAATCTAGCTAATCTCGTAGACCAGGGCTCATGATCCCATCACATCCGCTGCATGGTGCTGAGCACAAGCACACGCACCCGTCTGCCTCCATGCGTCTGCGTCTCCCATTCGTGCCTTGCTGTGCGCCGCAGTACCTTACCTGCCTTCCCTTGCTGGCCCGTGTCGTTGCATGTGGTGGAGTTGCTGCTAAATCGTGCCCAGGTGCTTATACATAAACCGTCCGGGGTCTGTCCTCGGCCACGCTGCTGCGTCGTGACTGGCGATGTTCCCATTCCCACTTTGATGCTCTCCCCCCCCGGCCCTGCCTACCCTACCTACCTTAGTGCTGCTGTCCATCCCATGCTTGCTACCCTTGTCCGTCCCATTATTCCCATCCCATCTCAGCCTGTCCCATGCTTGAAATGACTGAAGAGCCTGACGCCGCGCACCCGGTCTTCACGGTCTTGCTCCTTGCGCCTGCCTCGCCCTCTTTCAACCCTCACGGCCTCTTCTCCCCTTCTCCTCCCCGTCGAGTCGAGTCGAGTTGAGTCGAATCCTCCCTCCGTGCGCAGCCCAATTGATCGCCCAATTGGCCTCGGATGTAGGTGTTCCTGTCGTCCAGCTTCTTGGGATACACCGTCCTACCGCTGCACGACTTCAAACGAGCGCCCGACCCGTTGCAAGTTGCCACTTCACTGTTGGCACTTGCACGCCGTTCCTTCCCTCTTTTCTTTATTCCCCCGTCATTGCGCTGTCTCTTACCCGACGGCGCGCCGTTGCTTTTACACCTCGACTTGTTTCTCAAACTTCCGACAAACCATCGGTCCTCCTGGCCACCACACTCTGTAAGTTGGTTCATGGTGTCTCAGAGGAGCTTGGGTCCTTTCCGGCGGATCGCTGCGGGAGAAGGTTCAGAAGAAGAAAGAAGGAGGGAGGTCCGGGACGAAGGAGGCTGACCTCAAATCTCCCCCACCAGAACCGAACCAAACCACACCAGCGCGTCAACTTCAGCCTTTTCCGCCCTTCTCGCGCACTTCTCCCGACGAACGTTTCTTCTCCAGCAATATCGCCTCTATTTTTAAAAAAGTAATTTGTACATTCGCCCTGTACATATCCCCCCGATACCCGCTGGTCCCCCTTTTTTTGGCCCTTCGAGTCGAGACGAGAGTCCCTCACCCACGACCCGAAGTCGCATTCTCACCTCGGCCTCCAGACTCAATTTCAAACGACATGTCGACTTAGAGCGGCCGTCGACCCATTGCGACTTCTCAGCGACTCCGTCATCCCTTCTCACGACTGCCGGTCCTTTCGATCTCTCCTTTGTCTGCGACGTTGTTTTCGGGCTTCGAAAGCCAATCAGTTTCACACTTGCTTCTTCTCCCTATATCTCCCCGTTGTTAAGGTGGGCATCCCTCCCCCCAAACCGATCCCGAACATCCCTCCCCGGCTCAGATATATCAAATTATACCGCATGGGTGCCGAGGACTTCATGCTAAGCCGAGTCTCTACTGTCCAGACACGGCCACTCGAGCGAACCTCTCCTTATTTCTTCTGTCTAATTCGGGCCCCTCGCCTGTCACCTGTCACTTGTCGACAAGACAAAAACCACTTGCTGCGCCCGTGAAGCAGCGCCCATCACCATTTTTCTCGTAAGTTTTCAACAGGTGCACTTCATGCATCTTCCTTGCCCAAGCTCTCGGCCTCTCCCGTAGCACTGAGCACTAACCAAGTCAGTGGGGGTTGAATAGCGTCAATGCACCCGTGATTGTGCGGTCAGACTGCTCCTCCAGCGCCTGTCATTTCCACCCACGGCAAGGATCCCTGGGGCTGAGCTGTGTGCTTTGATCCCCTACATTTGATTTTCCCCGAAACGGCTGGCGATCCAAGCACATTGACTCGCTGTAAGCCGACCGAACCACGACTTGAATGCTCACACCTTCCCTTCCAGAGGGGTTCAATTGAGGCCCGCCGCCCTCGTTGCAACTCGCCGTGAGACCTTCATTGTCTCTCTCGGCCAGTCAAAATGGCTGCTTGGGAGACCGAGGACGAGCACAGCGGCCCGGTCGCTGCGACCGCGCTGCCTACTCCTCAAGACACGCCTTACCGAACACCATCACGACGAAGCTCCAAAAAGTCCCGACGCTCAGTCACTCCCCCGAACCGCAAGAGCCCGTCGCCGCCTCCCGTCCAGCCCAACGAAAAGAGCTCGAAGCGTTCCTCGAGAAACATCACCAACGACGACAACATCAGCGTCCTCGACCCGCGCCGCTTCACCCCAACTCTGCACGCTAATCTTGTCGCCGAAATCCTGAATCTGAGGCGCGATCAGGAAGAAAAAACGAAACTAATTGAGAACTTGGAGGTGTCCTTGCATAGCGCTCGTGAGGAACAAGAGTCCCTCCAGGAGTCGATAGCCACTACCACCAAGGAAAGCCGATCGTTAAAGCGCCAACTTGCTCTCCTTGAGGGTGGAACGTCCTCGGCTCTGGGTGAGCTTGCCCGCGAAAGGGATGAGGCTGTTGACTCAATTGCGGAAACGAAAAAGAGACTCGAGGCCGCCCAGAAGAAGATTCGAAGCCAAGAGGAAGATTCGCAAAGAGTCCATGAGCTATGGTCTCAGGACAAGGACTCCTGGGAAGAGGAGAAGCGCAAATACGAGCGCAGAATCCACGTGTCTGAGAGCCGCTTGAAGGTCGTTCTTGACGAGGTTGCTGCGTACCAGGCGGCACACGCCAACGGCAATGCCACGGAGAGCGAAATAGAGGACAACAAGGATGATGCCGCCAGTGTCCGTACCATGAGCATGACCAACAGCATCCGATTCTCCATGCAACAAAGCCCAGGCAAGGTCAACAACATCAACTCCCTCGCCGATGAACTCAACCTCGACGGCGATGACGACTGGCAAACTGACGACGGCGGCCGCGAGAGCGCCATGTCCTTCCACCGTCACACCCGAAACATCAGCCGTGAGAGCGTCTTGTCTAGGATTCACCGACGTAACCAGAGTCTCGAGAGCCCCCAGCGTCCCGGCAGTGTCACCCGAGGCAGGCTGTGGATGAACCAAACCGTCTTGGAGGCCCTGGAAGATGGGATCCAGGAGGACGACGAAGACTTGACCCAGCAGCCGCCGCCGCCGCCGCCAGCTCCGAAGGTCAGCTACACCGACACTGGAATCCAGTTCTCGCCTCCTCCGTCACCGAAGCTCGAGCCGGTCAAGCCAGCAACTCCCGAGCCGCCTATGAAGGCCGATGAGCCTGCCAGCAAGGTTGAATCTTCGCCCCGAGGTGAATGGGAAATGGAGGCAGTTGAAGCAAACCAGAGACGAAAGCGAGTTCAGATCAACCGCCCGCTGTCTATTGAGCCGCGTCCTTTCAATCACATGGTGTCAGCTGGCTCTCAAACTGTTGAAGAGCCCCTGAGCCCGCCCAAGACTCCCAAGTCACCGTATAGGTCTATGACGCCGCCGCCTCCCGAGATTCCGGCCCCAGTTATGGTGTCCTCATCTACTCAAACCGACAAACCTGAAGAGAAGCCTCAGCTGGCCCCTAAGCCTGTCCAAGAACTGCTCATTCCGAGCATTAGCGTCATCCCTCCGACGAGTCGCCCAACGACGCCCCGCGAAACTCGGCTTCCGCAATACTTGAAGGACTTTGGTTGCCAGGTGTCCATCATCTCCCCAGTGCCCATGAAGTCTGCAGCTGTCCAGACGGAAGAGATTCGTGTGGACAAGCGTCTGGCTAACTTGCCTATGCACCTGCGTCCGTCTGCCATCACGTCAAGGCCGACGTCTCCAGTTGTTGCCACCGCAATCACGACTGATGACCCTCGTCACTTCACTCCTGTTCCTGGCCACCTGCCACCCAGAAACCCTAGAAGACTTGCCAACAAGCGCAGTCTCACGGATCTGCCCTCATCACCGCCGATTTCTCCCATCTCCGACGTCGAAACACGAGATGCATACCCTGGCAACAACGACGACGGACCCCTCTCGGGTCACAAGGCGCCGATGCGCCGCCCACACCGCATCAGCAGCCTCTTTGCCGGCTTTGACGCCAACAGCTCAGATGAGCAGGACGAGTTTGCGGACGCTGATGCGAGCGACTCGGAGTATCGCACCGCTTTATCTGCGCCCGGGACTAGGATGACAGATTCCAGAGCATCCAACCGTACTTCTGTGAGCACCTTCCCTGCGTCACCGGAGCAAGTCTTGAAGAAGTCTGCCATTGCAAGAAACTCGATGCGTTCTCTCGGCACCGAGAGCTACAGCTTCAGCTTGGAGAACAAGGAGACATCCAAGAGGCCGCCAATGAAGTCCGCGTCACGCGGATATGACAGGTCCAACGGCGGTCCTTCTGCCAGGCCCAACGGCATGCGCAAGGCCGCCTTGATCCAGAGTGGCATTTCCAGCCACCAGGGTCGCCCCAGTGTTCCTGAGGCTCACCCTCCCTTCCCTATCCCAACCAGAGCTAGTTCTCGGCGGCCGCCTTTCAGTGCAAGCGCACCGAGCGATGGTCAACGAAGCCCGACAAAGATGGATGCCCCGTGGCATCGTCGGGGTGTTGGTCGCAGCCACTATCGTGCCAACAGCATCCGCAAGGTGCGGTCGGCGGCAGCTCTCCCACGCAACCAGAGGTACCGGAGGCAGGGTAGCCGGTCTCCGCCGCCCTTTTCCGAGACTACGGAGGCCCCGGAGAGCCCCAGTCTCCCCCCTCTTCCGTACAACGACATCACCAGCCCGAGATATGACACGAGCTCCCAGTACAGGTCGCATAGGTCTCGTCTGTCTACGACCACGGCCCAGACCGCTACCACGGACCTCGCCTCCGTCGGCGGTGTCTCCAATGCTGCTTCGAATGCTGCATCCAATGGGGCTGCCTCTAATGGCGCCTCCCAGGCTACGGGGGTTGTAGATGCCATAGCGCAGACCATGGTCGGTGAATGGATGTTCAAGTACGTCAGAAGACGCAAGTCTTTTGGTGTATCTGATGGCAATAAGGATGACTCCAGCAACGATCGCCATAAGCGATGGGTCTGGCTGGCTCCCTATGAAAGGGCTATCCTGTGGAGCAGCAAGCAACCTAACTCTGGAAGTGCCCTCATGGGCAAGACGGGTCGCAAACGTAAGATGCCCCTGGTTCTAGCACATGTTCGAGGGGGCAAGGCTAACGAAGATATAGTGACCATTCAGTCTGTGCTCGATGTCAAGGACGACAACCCCCCTCCTCGCGGCGAAGGCCAAGGCGCCGTTTTCAACCGTTCGATCCTCATCTTGACGCCTCAAAGAGCACTCAAGTTCACGGCCACCTCATCTGAGCGCCACTATGTCTGGCTGACGGCTCTTTCTTTCCTCGCCCACTCCACACAGGCTGTTCCCGAGATCATCGCCGCCCCTCCCGCAGTAAAAGAAACAACGGTACCGGACTTTGAGATGCCTCAACCCACCAGGCGACCTGGCATTCGTGACTCCATTCGACTGACAAAGAGCAAGGCCCCTTCAACTAGGAACGCAGCACCGCCAAGCATCCCCAGCGTGCCCAGTATCCCCAGTATTCCCTCATCGCGAATGGGCGACACCGCCCACTACAGGCAGATGGAGACCTTCGCAGCCATGCCGATTAGCACCAACAACAATAACAACACACATCAGCGTGAGCAATCTAGCGATGCGGCGGAACCGCCTTTTATTCCTCGATTCACGGATCGTGGTCCAAACCAGGCTATGGTTCACGGACGCAAACGCAGCAACACAGGTGGTCACGTCCCGCCTCCGCTATCTTTCCGCGGCTTCTCTGGGCCTGGAAGCGTCGGGCAGCACAGCTACAGCAACAGCAACGCTGGCAACAGCGTCGGCACCGCTGGATCATCTGATATCTACCAGTCTCACAACTCTCAGGCTTCAAGCGGCGCACCAAGCTGGGGCATGAGCACAGCTGGCTCCCAGCGCACATCGGAAGCCTCGTCACGGCCTGGTGGCAACTTTTTCGATGCCATTGGTACAGTCAGGATGGAGGCCTTTATCAGCCCTCTGGCGTATTCCCGCTTTGACGGAGACCCCGACGAGCAGGAAGAGTATCGGTACCGCGCTCGGAGACGAAGCAAGGAGCTTCGACGCCGACAGAGTCGCAGTCGTCACCGCGACAGTTACAGCTCCCGTGGCACGCGCACTACCGACGGCTACCAAAGCCGGATGGGCGTAGAGGATGATTTCTTCAGAGACGACCCTTTCAAGGGCTTCTAAGTCTCGACAGGTTTTCTGTCACGTACATATTTGTCCCTTTGCGAAAGGTCTTAGCCGGAGCGCCGTGGGAGTGCATTCATTCGATACCGATACCCATTATGTATTTTTTCTTCGTGTAAAACGTAGGGAAGGGGGCGATAGTTAAAAAAGGTAGGGACCTCAAAGGTCACCTCTCTGCGCTTGGAGTTGGGGGATTGGGAAAGGCAGAACGAGCTGCACCGATACCATATGTCAGGAAGACATTTGCCATGTTTCTAGGTCAGGCCGTCGCGCCGGCTACGGCCGAACTATGGATGGATGGACATCTAGAGAGGAAGATGTCTGGAGGGAGGAGGGTTTGGGAGATTTGATCAATCCAGACGGGATTCGATGGCTGAACTTTGCTACTGTACATAGGTCCCTTACGGACGAATTTCTTAACAATTGAACAACGTAAAACATCTGTCGGTCTGATGCATGTGGGTGTTTGTGATTCCGGAATGGCACGCCATCCAGGGACGCTATTCCAACCTAGCGCACGGTGACATCTGTGAACGGGACCCCGCGCTGAGACCCCACTAAGAAATTTCACCCCTCGCTCCGCCCAAGCTCCGAGCTGTCTACGTCTTCAAGCTTCCGCTCTGTACACAACACTTACTCTCCCAGTAGTTTGACACAGCCCCTCGGCCTCTCATTTGAAACAATTCTTACAGTTTGACGCGCTCACTGTCGAGATTCATTCACGCCAAGCATCACCTGCCACGACCCCGCGGTTCCGCCGACGAACCTGGTCCCCCTCGCCGTCCTTTCGCCCAATCCGTACCTCTCTCCCCTCTCACGAAATCGATCTGCACCCGACATACCCCGAGACAACACACAACCCCGACAAAATGGAGTCCGAGACGCTTGAGCAGATGCAAGCGCGCCACCGCAAGGAGCAGCGCGACCTGGTCGGGCGTATAACGAGCAAGAAGAAGAACGCCACTAAGAAGACGCGCAAGGGGGTCAACGACGAGTGCGCCGAGATGGAGAGGCAACTCAAGGAGAAGCACGAGGAGGAAATTGCGGCTCTGACGGGCGGCGGCGGCGGCGGCGGCGGTGCCGTCGATGACGACGAGCCCGAGGAGGAGGAAGAGGGCGACGGCACGGCGCAGGTGGCGGAGAAGCTCGAGCAGACGACCATCTCGGAAGCCGCGCCCACGAGGACGACGACGACGACGACGACAGAACCCTCTCAAACGCAGGGCGGAGGCAAGAAGCGCAACAGGCAGAAGGAGCGCCTGGCGCGCCGGGCGGCGGAGCAGGAGGCGGCGGCGATCAAGGCCGAGGAGGAGGCGGCGGGCATGACGGACCACCGCGGCATCGAGAAGACGTACATGCTCAACGAGTTCAAGGCGCACTCGCTCACGGAGCAGGAGATCGCGCCGGACGGGCACTGCCTGTTCTCGGCGGTCGCGGACCAGCTGCGGCAGGAGGGGATCCCGCTCGCGGACCCGTCCGGCGGGGAGGAGCAGCAGCAGCAGGCCAAGGTGCTGCCTTACAAGATGGTGCGGCGGGCGGCGGCGGAGTGGATGGCGAGCCACCCGGACGACTTCGCGCCGTTCCTGGAGGAGGACCTCGAGGGCTACGTGGGCAGGATACGGGACACGGCGGAGTGGGGCGGGCAGCTGGAGCTGGCGGCGCTGGCGAACGTGTACGGGGTCGAGATCCGGGTGGTGCAGGACGGGCGGACGGAGAGGATCGAGCCGACGGGCGGACCGGCGGCCGGGGACGAGAAGGAGAAGAAGAAGAAGGAGATTTGGCTGGCGTACTACCGGCACGGCTACGGGCTCGGAGAGCATTACAACTCGTTGAGGAAGACGGCATAGAGACGGGAGGGGGGGGGGAAGCATAGACGACGTAATGGCATGGGTCATGAATGAATGAGGGTCTACACGATGTTATGTACATGGCTCTGTGGAGAGATGAAACAAAAGAAAGAAAGAAACAACGTCAACGGCCCCAGACGTGGATCCAATCGCGGACGGTGCCGTCCTCGTTCATGCCCGCCTTGTGGGTTCTGGCGGGCTTGATGAGCTCCAGGCGCTTGAGGCCGCCCTCGCGGAAGGGCGGGACGACGACGACGTCGCTCTCGTCGCCGTCGGCCGTGGAGGAGGAGAACTCGAGGGCGTCGCCGGGGCGGGCGAGCAGGGCGAGGTAGATCTCCGGGGTCAGGCCCCAGGCCGGGCCGGGGGAGGAGAGGGGCTTGCCGGAGGGGAACTCGAGGCAGACCAGGCGGCCCTGGGGGGCCAGGAGGGAGGTGATGCGGGCGGCCCAGAGGGGGCGGGCGGACGGCGGCAGGGCGCAGAGGAACTTTGGGACGGGTTAGTTAGTGTGTGGCAGGGTCTCGTCGGGTTTTTTGGTCGGAACTCACGGTGTAGTCGAAGATGAGGTCAAACGTCTTGTCGCCGCCCCATTCCTGGAGCCAGGCGTCGGAGAAGAAGTCGTCCGAGACCCAGGTGACCGTCCCGGAGTCGACATCTCCGGCTCCGGGCCCGGTCCCGGTCCCGGCTGCACCGTTCACGGCATTGGCCTGCTGCTGGTTCTCCTTTGCCAGGGCGATTGCGGTTTCCGAGAAGTCGAGGGCGAGGACGTCGTAGCCGAGACCGGCGAGGAGGAGCGCGTCGTGGCCGCGCCCGCAGCCCGGGATCAGTGCCGTCGGCCTCCGTCCGGCCGTCTGGTCTAGGGTCGACGGGGGTGGCACCAGGTCCGGCCGGGTGGTGAGCACGTCGAGCAGGGCGAGGGAGGGCCCGCCGCGGTCCCAGGGCGTGAAGCTCTCTTCCCAGAAGGCGGACCACTTCTGTCCGTGGGTCGCGAGGGGCGCGCCGGAGAAGGCGTCGGAGAGTTTGGTGTCCTGACGGGTCATGGCGGGTGGGATGAACGGCTGTCAGAGCGACGGCTGTTGGGGTCAAACTTTGGCAATTGGAGCTGCTTGAGCTTAAAGTTGAAGAGGATGACAACGACAACAGAGATTTTTCGTTGGAGAAGTCAACCTTTTTAAGCCCATAGCAATCCGACCGGATGACGATGTGAGTAAAGTCATCTTGGTGGAAGACACGCCGGAGCCGATGGATGTCCTAATCGCCGACGACCCCGCGATGGGAATTGCCCCGCGTCTGCAGGACGGCGACCCGGATCCCTGTCACCGCCGTCCCGAGAACCGGACGACAGCTGCTTGTCCCCTCCGGAAGGCCGTCAACACCTAACCCAGACAGGCCGCAGTGGGTGGGCGGGAGGAATAAAAACGTCCCGCTGCTTTCCCACCACGCCACGCGACAGCCTTCTCGGATCGGTCTCTGCATGTGAGTGTGACGCAAGACACCGATGCAACGGCCTTCGGGCGCCGCACCTGCTCGTTACCGAAGGAAAAGAGGCTCTCGGGTCTGTGTCATTGATGCGAGTCTCGTCGTCTGGCCGCCGATGGTGGAGCGGATATCGGCGGACGGGCGGCTTGACTGACCGCGAACCGCCTCAAACGCTGCGCCGATACTGGACGATTCCCGTACTCCGATATGGGACATGGTCTCCTCTGCAATGGACCTCACCTCGGCACTGAGCTAACCTAACTTTGGCAACCATCTCCCTTGACTTCGCCCGGGAGTGGGTGCGACCTCAGAATCATCTTCCCGAAAGGACGAGGGCCTCTGCGGACTCCTTCACCACGACTTGTCGATGTAGTCTGGAATTGGGATCAAGGGTTTTCAAAATGAGTGATGCGAATCCAGTCCTTCTAAAATTGGTTGACCAAAATTTGTCGATTTTCAAGCACAAAGATTGCCATGTGAGCTTTGCGTGTATGCCAGTTGCCTTTACGAGTCTAGGGGGTTGCCAGAAACAGAACGTTGACACCGGCCAGTAGGTATTCTGACCTGTACCTACCTAAAGTAGGCAAGTGCTCATACTACTGTCTCACGGATCAAGAAGTAGCCAGCCCATCATCAACTTACATTGCCTCTTGCGGGATCTGTGTATCGAGTGGCCGAAACAACCAGTTCGTGTTCGACGTGAGACAGAGGCGCAGTTCAAACCGCAGCAACAGTCGACTCAGAGCTTTCGGACGCATACGTCGGATGCCTTGCAAGGCAGACAGCATCTTTCCGAGACAGTTGGCAGCACGACCTGTCGAGCCGAGAAGTTTGCTGCGACGGCGTAACGAGTCGTCTCGCGCGAACATCGCGAAACCTTTCATATACGCAGCTGTTGCTCAAACCTGCCAACGACCCGTCGCTTTTGAGTACATACCGTGCCTCAAAACAACCCCTGTCAAGCATGCCCGACTCGATTGAAAGTAGCGACGGCGCGCATGCCGCTCCTGTAAGTCTCTGCAGTTCCGGCGAAGCCAGCGTCGACGGTTCTCCCAGGGCAACCACCACCGACGCAAGCACGGCGGACCTCGAGCTGCAGCCCGAGCCAGACGAACGACTCTCAGAAAACGACGACAGCTTCAGGAGAAGTAGAGGCTATGCGAGTCTTTCCACAGACGAGTCTCACAGGTCATCAGCGTCTCCCAGAGACGCAATAAAGAACGATTCCGGTAGCACCACCGAGAAACGTACATACCCAGCGTACCGGCCGTTGGGCAAGCTCCGCACCCTGCATCAATGGATTTTCGAGATTTTGGCCCTTCTCACCTCCTTTTCCGCTTTCGTGGCCACCGTGGTCATCCTGTTCAAGTATCACCATCAACAGCAGCCGGAATTTGTAAATAATATTAATATCAACACACTTATCGCCATCTTCTCCACCATCCAAAGGGCTACATTGGTATACGTCGTAGCTGAAGGTAGGAAGCAGACTTTCGTCTTCCCAACACCAGAAAGCTAACAGCTTGCAGTAATCGGGCAGTCGAAGTGGTCGTGGATGGAGACACCCCAGCCCTTACGCCATATCACACGATTTGACGATGCTGGCAAGGGAGCGTGGGGCTCGGTAAAGTTTCTCTTCTTCACGTGGAAACCGTGCGTGGCCTCCTGTTCCTTTCCAGTCGAGGAGAAACTTCAAGAAAAACAAGTTACTTACATTTATCACAGGACGCTGACCATCATCGGTGCCTTCATCGTCATTGCCTCTTATGCGATCGCCCCCTTTTCACAGCAAGCTGCCACGACCTACAACTGCCAGCTACCTTTCGGAGCGGCTAGAACAGCCAACATCGCGATCGCCGAAGCGTTCTCAGATTCCATGACGCCTGAGAACAGGGCCGCTGCCATGAACGGCCTGATGTACGGTGGGACCGACAGCGCCCTTGCGAATTCGAGGCTCTTTCGATGCGACTCCGGGAACTGCACATTCGACTCCTCGGCCTCGGGCATTACGCATACGACCATCGGTATCTGCAACGCCTGCACCGACGTGACCTCCAGCGTGATCACAGACCGAGGCGATAACGGCACCGAGTACCACTTCGCTCAAGACACCAACCGCAGCCTCAGTTGGCCCATGAAGCCGCGTAGCGGTTCAAGCACCTTTGACATGAAAACGTTTCTCACACCACTGCGGAAGCAGGAGTTTTCTCCGGGCGATTCACGCGGCGAAAGCAACACAATTTCTGTTCTCACCTTCACCTCGGCTGGATGTGGCCAGCAGGATGGCCGACGGTGCAACGTGAGCGTTTTGGCCGCCAACTGCACCTTGTATCCCTGTCTCCTCCATTACAACGCAAACGTTACCAATGGCATCCTCCATGAAAGACTGGTCTCCCGTGAGCCGATGAGGATAGCTTCCGAGATCACAACGGGAGGATATTACGGTCACTACATCAGCATGATAGAGCCCTGCCTCGTCGGAGACTTCTGGTACGACGCTGCGAACATCAGCAGTGCACCAAGAACGACCAGTGGTATAGAGTGGAAGATCTGGGAGACGGAAGAAGGCACACGCGAGATCCCAGAAAGATGCATGAGAGTCATCAAACCCCACGCGTACGGCAGCTTTCAAAAGTTTCTCAACTCAACAATCAAGGGCGTCTGCAAAAGCAGTCCAGCTTGGGTCCTGTTCTCTGAGGATCCCGAAATCGATTTCGACGAGTGGCTCAGGAAAACGACCTGCACAGAGGATAGTTGGTGGATCGCATCAATGTATAATGAAGGGAATGTGACGTTCAAGGCCATCTCCGCCGCGTTCGATGGCATGGCGGCGGCCATGACCAACCGCATACGCACGACCGGCACTACTGCGCTCAACTTACAGCAGGCCGTTGTTTATGGGTACAGTAGCCGGACCACGATCTGCATTCGGGCGGATTGGCTATGGTTGATCTACCCAGGTGCTCTACTCGTACTCACAACAGCACTGCTCGTGGCGACGTACATAGGGAGCTGCCAGCGCAGGGACAGGCAGCCCGTTTGGAAGTCGTCGATTTTGCCATTGCTGCTGTACGACGTTCAGGGGGAGCGACATCGCCCGCATGGGAGAGACGATGGACTCGAGTCGGTGCCTCTGCTGCAACTTTCTGAGCTTGAAGCTCTGGCGGACAAGACGGTGGCGCGATTTGATGGTCAGGCAGGAGCTCCGAAGTTTATCGTAGAGGAGGGCCCTGGCGTTCTGGAGGGCAGACAGGGCGATGCGACTGAGATTTGATGGCCTGAGAGTGGTTCTACCACACAAGGTACCCCGGCGCTGACAGAAAGGGGCGCAGAGAGGTGAAATCTGAGAGTGTGAAACGACATTACGACTTCGTTTAGTTCGCAACATGGAAGATGAGTTGGTCTTTCCAGGGAGCTCTTGGGGTGGCCGAGGACGATGTTGTTCTCTGACCTTCCAATTCTCACGGTTTCGGGCAACTTCTCCGGCTCCAACAGACACCAGTCAATGCCGTGAATGATTCAGTTCTGACCCGACTCCAGCCTACACGTCGGTCAAAATAATCCTGATTTTGCGTTGTGAGTCAGTCTGACGGCCCCAGGCAACCGCGCCCTTCGATAGGCACCATCGGCCTTGTTGAAGTGTGCCGCACGTCGGCAGAGCGGGGGTTGCCCCGTCCGGAGGGCGCCATGCAAATGTGTGCCCCACCTCCCCGATCCCCGGCATCGGAACACGTTCGCCTGTTTGCCGTCCGACTTCACTCTTTCCCAAATAGAGCAATATATGACCGACAGTTTGCTGCCCTCGCTCCTTTTGGGCCCCCATCCGTACATAGCAAGAAATTCCCTCATCCAGAAACCGGGACCATCTGAACCGACCGGCTCCCCGCGTCTCGTCCGCCGTCGGAAAACGTTTCTCAGAGAAGGGAAAGAAATAGAAAACCAGAAAACCAACCATGGCCGACCTCTCGACCTGCCTGCCCCTCACCCGGGCCTCCGTCGTCGAGGCGCACAAGCTGGTCAAGCCGCACGTCCACTACACACCGGTGCTCACCAACAAGACGCTCACGAACCTGGCCTCGACGCCCCGCGACCCGGAGGACCTCAAGGGCACCAGGTGGGAGGGCCGCACACCGGCCAAGCCCGTGATGAGGCTGTGGTTCAAGTGCGAGAACCTGCAGCGCATCGGCGCCTTCAAGGTCCGCGGCGCGTTCCACGCCGTGGAGAGGTTGAAGCAGGAGCCCGGCTGGCTCGAGGGCGGCGGTAAGGAGAAGGGCGTCGTCACTCACAGCTCAGGTATGTGTGAAGAATATCCTTAAAGAAATTTTTCTTTAATATTTCGTTGTCCTTTGCGCTTCTTCATCAAAACAGATCAACTCACACGCGCACCAGGAAACCACGCCCAAGCCCTCGCCCTCGCCGCCAGGGAGGCCGGCATCCCCGCCCACATCGTCATGCCCGACATCTCCCCCGCCAACAAGATCGCCGGCACGCGCGGCTACGGCGCCAACGTCATCTTCAGCGGCAGCACTAGCGTCGAGCGCGAGGCCGTGGCTGACCGCGTCATCGCCGAGACGGGCGCCCGCCTCGTCCCGCCCTACGACCACCCGGACATCATGCTCGGCCAGGGCACCCTCGGCCTCGAGCTGCAGGAGCAGGTCCGCGACCTCATCGCCGCCGGCCACTCGGCCGAGAACCCGACCTTCAACTCCACCGGCCAGCCGTCCGCCGCCGCAACCGCCCCCGGGGGTGCAGGAAAGGGCCTCGACGCCGTCATGACGCCCTGCGGCGGCGGCGGCATGCTCTCCGGCGTGGCGCTGTCGTGCGAGGGCACCGGGATCCGCGTCTTCGGCGCCGAGCCCGAGTTCCAGGGCGCGGACGACTGCAAGCGCGGCTTCGAGTCCGGCAAGAGGGTCGAGAGCGTCAAGACGCTGACCATCGCCGACGGCCTGAGGACGCCCGTGGGCAAGTTCCCCTGGGGCGTCATCTACGAGCGCCGGCTGGTGGAGGGCATGTACAGCGTGTCCGAGGACGAGATCAGGGCCGCGGTGAAGCTCGTGTTTGAGCGGTTCAAGCTCGTCGTCGAGCCGAGCGGCGCCGTGCCGCTCGCCGTGGCGCTGTTCAACGAGGACTTTAGGAGCATGGTGGAGAGGGAGGCCGGCGAGGAGGGGTGGGATCTGGGACTGGTCTTTAGCGGAGGCAACGTTGCCATGGAGGGTCTGTTGAAGATTTTTGCCTCTTGAGAAGGCGGCGCGAGGGTGTTTTGCAAGCGTGATATAGATATGGTTGTCCATAATTGGGTTATATATACCGGTGGAGATATAAATATAAGGATTCAAGCACGTTCTCATGAGCTGTTCCGGTAGGACTTTCAACAACTCACACACCCCCCTGTTTCTCGGGGCATACGAATGTGCGTCCTCAATAAAACCTTGCGAAAGCAAAACAAAACGTCACGTTCCTTTCCTCCGCAAAGAGACAACCAGCTCCCCAAGACATCAAAACGACAACCCGCTGTAAAGTCAAACTCAAGTGTATTGAGGTTCGACGTACGCAGGAGGCGGCGCCCGGGGCGCATCCCCATTCAGATCCTGAAGCACGACATCATCATACGACGGCACCGACCCCCGGTCGGCCGCGTCCACAACCCGGCCTACACGCCACGCTGCGACGCAGATGACCCAGCACCCAGCGAACGTGACCCAAAGCGGGCCCTGTTTCTTGTGGCCGCTGGACAGCCCGCTGAGGTACATGAAGGACGTGACCACCACCGTCGCGAAGCTCTGCAGCGTGTACAGCACCCCAAACACCCTCCCGGCGAATTCGGACCGGATGCGGCGGCTGAGGAGAGAGAGCAGCAGCGCGGGGGCGACCGAGAACACGCCGGAGCCGAGCGTCGCGACGAAGACTCCCAACGTGACGGCGCTCCCGTTGTTCTGCACCAAGAGCATGGCGCCGATCGTGAGGAAGAAGGCGGCCGCGAAAAGAACGTAGAGATCGCGGCGAATGGGTGCGCGCCGCGGGTTCTGCGAGAGCGCGTGACGGAGGAAGTAGTTGAACACGCCCATGGAGAGGATGGCGACGCAGAAGTGCCAGAAGCGGATGGAACCGTTGTTGGGGAAGTATATCGTGGTGCCGAAGCGCGCGGGGAAGTAGACCTCGAGCCAGGCGACGGATGCCGAGGCCAGGGAGGGAGTGCCGGCGATGATGACAAGGAGGAAGAACGAAGACCGGACGAGGGCTCTGAGGACCTTTTGGGTGGGTCGGAGCGTTTGAGCGCCGGCCGAGGCGTTCTCGATGGCGGGATCGTCCTCATAATTCTCCTCCTGGCGATGGCGGGTCTCGGTTCCGCATATGCAGAACGCGCAGGAGGTGAGCAGGGCGGAACTCATGCTCAACACGATTGGGGCTATGTAAGAGGTATTGCTGATGGGCTTGGAGAGAATCTGGCCTGCAAGGTGTCCGGCCATGGCGCTGCAGATCATGTTTGCGTGGTTCGTGGAGCTACAAAAAAGACATGTCAGTCTTGCGGTCCAGTGTCCAGAGGTATTTCAAAGGAGCGGCAAAGTGTCACAGACAAAAGAGGGACTTACCGAGTCGCATCGTTAGACATATCGGTCACCATGGCAAAGATAGACCCCTCGACGAGGATTCTCCCTGAGCTGATAAGAAAACAAACAGCCCAATATGCTTTCATAGTGTGGTCGAACTTTTGGCAACCGATAACGATACCGATCGACCATAAGATTGCACCGATAAAAACGGGGATGCGGCGCCCGGCGATGTCTGAGAACCTACAGAGAACATATGCGCAGACCATACCTAGTGGGCTGATGAGTACGAGTCGGTCAAGAGAATCCACACAGAGGGAGTATACTTACCGCTGAAAGCTTGAAGGACCTGTGAGACATACTTGTACTGCTCGTACTGCGTTTGCACGTCTTTAATCTGGCATAACTGATCATTTCCGGGGAAGACATGTCCATGGATTTTCTTACAGGCGGCTCTTCGAGTGAGCTCGTCGACGGGTCGCTCGATTATGGAGGCGCCAAAGCCCATGAGGGCGATGGTGACCATCATAAAGATATAACTCCCATTGATCTGCACAGAGGCGTTTTGCCAGCCCCGGGATTCGTTGTTGGCGGGCATATTGGCTGCTCTCTATGTTCGTGTCGATGGTCGGCCCTGCTGTTGATGCCACCTTTCGCGAGGCCCGCTTCATGTCAGGCATGGAAAGAGTCCAGAGATGCTCAATCAAGATGGCAAAGGAAGTTGCTTTGAACTCTTGACGTGGCGCTATCTCCGTGCTGTGCTCTTCGGTGCCACATTAGGAGAAAAGCTTAAGTCGAAGGCAGCGTTGGATGACCCAAGAATTATACTAGGAAGTGTGGTGCCATTGGTTTGAGTTTGGTTTCTGAGCGGGCGGCCCTCTCCCGAGAAAACATTTGCCCAGCTGATGATTTATCAAACATGAAATTTGAAGAGGTTTCGGCAGCCTTTCCAGTTTCCCTTCATTCCTCTTTTCTGAGGTAGCACCGAGACGCCCGTCTCAAGTGTCGCGGTGCTTCTTCACTCGTAAGCGCGTTCATATACCTGCTTACCGCCGACCCAGGTCTCCTTAACCTTTAGGTCGCGAAGGTCGTCAATATCCATGGATTCGAGCGGCTGGTCCAGAACCACCCAGTCTGCCAACGCGCCCTCCTTGATGACACCAGCCCGTCCCTCCATGAAAGCTCCATAAGCCGGGCCTTTGGTGAACCCAAGCAAGGCTTCATCCAGGCTCAAAGCCTCTTCTGCATGCCACCCGTCAGAGCTGCCGTTCACACCATAGCCCGTGTGAGGGCTTTTCCGCGCAACGGCGGCGAAGATGCCCTGGAAGGGGTTGGGCGGTTCCACGGGGAAGTCGCTGCCGAGGATGGGGCTGACGTCGAGAAGCGAGCGCATGCGGTATGCCTCTTTCTTGGTGCGCTCGGGTCCGAGTCGCAACTCGGCGTATTTCATGTCCGAGGTGGCGTGTGTTGGCTGAATGGAAGGGAGAATTCCGATGGCGTGGATACGCTTCTGGTCCTCCTCGTGGATGATCTGCGAATGCTCGATGCGGAAACGGCGTTGAGCCTGGCACTTTGCTAGATCTCCTTCGGGGCATGCGTCTTTGAGTCCAGCTTCCAAGGCGTCCACGGCCAGACGATTCGCCAGGTCACCGATGGCATGGATGTTGACTTGGTAGCCAACAGATGCCCAGGACCTGCCGAGTTGCAGCAACGTTGAGCCGTTTACAAGGAGAGAGCCTGCAGTGTCGGGTCGATCGCTGTACGGCTCGATCATGGCGCTTCCCCAGCTTCCAAGGGCGCCATCTGCACGAAATCAGCATGATAACGAACACATTGCAAAGTGAAGAAACAAACCTGCAAAGAGCTTCACGGCCTTGACGCTGAACCAGTCATCCTCGTGGAAGACACGCGCGGCATCATCCGGACAGAAGGTATTCCGCTGCGCACACTCCAACATGGCGTATACCCGCACAGTCCAGTCATCTGTGTGAGCCATATCGGCGTACAGATCAAGCTGGTCCGGGAAGACGCCAGCATCGTGGATACCGACCAGACCGACTTCGTTGAGCTTCGCCATAGCGGCTGCGATGAAGGCCCGCTTCTTCTCCGGCCCCGGCTTTGGCCACAGGTCGGTGATGAAGTCCATGGCGTTGTCACAAAAGACACCCATTCCCGGCTTCCTGACGATCTCGCCGCCTGGGATGTCGGGGAGATCTGCCGGCAGAAGATCCAGTACCGCCTGGGAAACCCACACGCAGTGAACGTCAATTCTGTCGAGCATGAAGAATTTTCCTTTCAAGGCCTCGTCCTCTTCAATATCTGCCTTGTATGATGTCAGCATAAACGCTCTGGCAAGAAGATAAATGGACGACTTACAGCGGTGGGCATCCTGCCGTAAACATTCTGATCCCACCCGATTCCCCTAATCCACTCATCCTTCGTGCCAGCATCAGGATGGCTATCGACATAATTCCTTAGACGCCCTCTCACGTCATCCAGAGAAGCCGCACCAAATAAGTCGGCCGAGTAAAGAAACTCGCCGTACTGGATGAGATGGCCGTGGCCGTCCCACAGGCCGGGGATAACGTAGCCGACGTTCATGGTTAGGCTCGCATCGTCCCACGGGAAAACCCTGGTGAATTTTCCGTTCGACACAGTGAAGCACTGGGCCGACGGCTGGTCGTCGTCATGGGTTCGAATGCCCTGGTAGCAATACGTCTTGGGGGTGTCGACAACATCGCCGGTAAGGGGGTGTTGGAGGCGCACGACCGCAAGTGCGACTCCAGCCACAGCGGCAGAGAGGCCCAAGCCCCACCTCAAAATTGGATTTGAGGCCATGATGCTGGAATTTTAAGTGAACATTGAGCTAGCGTCACGACTTGAGTCACAATGGCACGCGGGATGGGCAGCCTGTCTTGAAATTCCGTGTGGAGGGTTGATATTCTTATCGCGGCGTTTGATAGGAAATCTTATCTTATCGTGGATATCTCTGTGGATATCTCTGGGGAAGGAGCAGGGATCACGCTTCCTTCCTCTTTCAACGACGCGATGCCACATCATTTCGATGCAACCTCGAGGTCTTTCTCCATGTCAGACTGCCAAGCAGCAAGCTATTCTGAGCTCAGGTTTTATGAATCCATCGCGGCACTCAATGGAATGCGGCAAGCGACGGGAGGTATCATGTGACAGTGGTGGAAGCAGGCTAGAACCCGACACTCTATTAAGCGCTGGGCAAACTGACCACAGTTGGAAACCGTCTCGTCCACTTCTTAGCAACGCAAGACCGGACGATCCGGCGTCTTGGCAGCAGGCGAACCGTCAGAGTGCAAGCTTGACACCGAGATGGACCGCTTTCGATATCCAAAGCTTATTCCAACGAAGATGCTGCGGGCTATCTTTTCTCGCGGCTTACCTCCAAACGTGGCACGCCAGGCTTCCACTGGCTCGTTCTGACCATACAAGTGTAAAGATGTGAGCAGTGCTTACCGTCTAGCAGGCTAGTCCGGGCCACGCCGCCTCACTGAAGCCAGGAAAAGACACTTTCGACTCCTTGCCCACACTGATTTGATCTCATTTCGCTTCAAACTGACCGCCAAAATGTCTCTCACCAAAGCCCAGCTCGAAAGCCTCACTGAAACGGACGTCCGCACCCCAATCCCCGCGGAAGCCCTCCTCCCAGCCCTGACTTCGCCGCCCTTCATCCCCTCCTCCTCGCTCATCAACATTCGCGACCTCGGCGCCGTCCCGGGCTCGCGCGTCCGTCCAGGTCTTGCCTACCGCTGTGGCACCCTCGAAGTCGCCGCCGCCGACCCGCGCGCCCTGGCCTGGCTCGCCGCGAGAGTGAAGCGCGTCTTCGACGTCCGCTCCTCGCGGGAGCGCGAGCAGGCCCCGGACCCAGCTATCGACGGCGTAGAGAACACCTGGCACAAAAGCACCGTCGTGGATTCCCCGCCCGTCCTGGACGAGTTCGTCGAAGGGGGCGGCGAGAAGGGTCTGCGGGGTGAGTACCTCAAGGTACTCGACATCTACCAGCCGAGCCTCCGCGCCATCCTGGAGCACGTACGTGATAGGCCTGGCGAGTCGTTCCTTTTCCACTGCACTGGTACGTGAGCTGCCGTCGCGAACTCTCCGCCGGCCGAGAACCGCGGTTGAACGGGGGAAAACAAAACAAACAAGGAGCGCTGACACCAGCGGGTACTCGCAGCCGGACGAGACCGCACCGGCGTGATCGCAGGCCTGCTGCAGTCGCTCGCCGGCGCCGCGCCAGAGGACGTCCGCTTCGACTACATGCTCTCGCGCATCGGCACCGAGCCCGCCCGCGAGAGGCTGCTCCAGTACGCCCGCGTGGGCACCGGGCTCGCTGACGACGACGACGACGACGAGCATCCCGGCTTCTACAACATGTGCAGCCTGAGGACGTCGTGCTGGGATGCCTTCGTCGCGGGCGTGGAGGAGGTGCACGGCGGCTGGGGAGGCTACGTGACCAAGACGTTGGGATTCTCGAACGAGGACCTTGAGAGGATCAGGGCTCATCTGCGGGAGTCTCGACCGCTATGCACCTAGATCGCTTAAGACGACGTTGGCAGGTCCTTACCGCACCGCCTGTGGTTGGCTGAAGAGGAGAACCTTGATTGTCGTCAGTCGCTAGAATTACGAGGCTTGCTTAACCTTTTCGAAAAATTGCCAGGTGGCTCAAAAAGGGTCGGGGTCTCCAAAGCATGAAAGAAACCTTTGGAGATTTTATATATACAACATAGTTGCACCAATTTTGGGTCCATCATACCCGAATTCTTTGACAACTTTTTCTCCTTCACGAGAACCTCCTCCCCCTCCCGCCCCCCCTCCCAACATGCGGAACCTCGCCTTCATCTACGTCGTCATCGGCCTCCTCGCCCTGGCCACCGGTGTCAAGGCCGGCGGGAAACACCAAGCACCGGAAAAGTCGCCCTGGGACGTCTACAGAGAGGAGCTGGTCAAGTGGGAGCAGTGGCCCGACGAGGAGGACAGCCTGATCAACTGGGACGTCCTCCCGGACTGCGTCTTGGGGTGCGTCAAGGACCTCAACGACAGGGCCAACGCCAGGTTCGACGCCTACAGCGTCACCCGCAAGGAGTTCTGCAAGCCCGCGATGCACGGCGCCAGCGACTACGCCAACTTCTGGACAATGGTGGACGCGTGCGGCAGCAATATGTGCAAGGCAGTGACCCACGACGCCGCGACCTATGCCAGTATCGAGTTGAAGAAGAACCACTTCTATTCCCAGGTTTGCAAGAACCCGGTGGTCTCCTAACACCAACACCACCACCAACACCATCACCAACACCACAAGGCGGGTCTGGGGCTGTATGGAACATTTCGGATCGTATCACGGGAGGCCTCGGGAAGCCAGCGAGGGAGAGGCCTGAGGAAACCGAAATTTTGCATGGGAAGCGCGTCTACCTTTGTTACTTTACGTCCGGGTCGCTCGCTATTAGCGGCTGTCGACGATTTTGCAGTTCAGATTTCAAAAGTCACCTCACAAACACACACACACACACACACACACACACACACACACACACACACACACACACACACACAAGCTTACACATTCACACGAATCCCGAATAGCTGATCACCGTCTACCAAGAAAACGATGTCATTTACCCCTCAGTGATCCTCCGTTCTGTCTCAGTCCAGACCTTCCAGTATGATGACCCTTTCTATGTATATACGTAGATAGGTAGTCAACCGCCCTAGAGGACCACAATCCCGCAGAAGCTGACGTCGAATCCCAGTCGGGAGCCTTCGTCAGCGCCGCAAATCACCTTATCGTATCGCCTCCTTCCGCGCGCCGTCATTCCGACGGAAGAAAAGAGGGGAGGGGGGGAATAGGCAAGGCTCGACCAAAACGTCAGAAAGAATATACCGTTTTGGCATAGATGGACTCAAGAGTGACTTACAACCTCAACGGCACCGTTCACCCATGACATCATACCCCCTCTCAAGCCACATCCCTACCTTGACCGTTCCGCCCGTGCCACCCCTCTCATTGGCGGAATCCCTCACCATGCGCAAACGCCTGATCCGAGCAGGGCGACAAGGGTGTGAGGCTTGACCCAATGGGATTGCTTCCTCCGTCATAACCCACTACGTCACCAGCCACAGGACCCTTAAACTTGTTTTCGTTGCTGTGGCCGATTGTTCTGGACCGCTCGACAACACACACACCTTTTGCCTCGCCCAGATGGGTTAATTTTGGTGTGAGCCAGACCAGGCTGGTTAGCCACCCCCAGGCAGGTGAGCAAACTTGTCTTCATCGAGGGTGAGGTCAGTTAGGCAGGCAGGCACCTCACCTCATTCACACTGGAAAGGCCCAACTGCAAGGGACGTCACCTCCAGGGTCCAACCATCCCCCCAACACCCCTCCATCATCCGTCGTCAGAGGGCACACGGAAAGTGGACCAAGACGCAGGTTTTGGACCCTTTGCGCATCCCTTCCCACCTCCCAGGACTCCAGCGAAAGATGAATGGTTCGTCCACAATGTCGTATGCCCCTGCCCCCGTGTCTGAAACGCACGTCCGCTCCGCGCAGATCTCCCCCGACTTGACATCATTCCCTTGGGGACCCTGATCCCGAGCTACCCCTGTCCCCCTTCCCACGTAGTTCGTTGCCTCTGATGATGCCATCCGCAACACACGACCGCCCATCTGACCAATCCTCAACGTCCCAAGTTCGATTCCAGCTCCCCAGAGAACCAGCCTTACATCGAGCATCAAACACCGAGAAAAAAAAGGCATATAAACCATCCTCCTTTCCCCCCCTAAATCATCCAATCTTAGTTCCTCATCACAAGCATCAACATCCAAACAAACCAACCAAGCAACCCAAACAAATCTTCAGACTTCAAGTCTATCCCCAAACAAACAAAACACTTCACACACAACGCAAAAAAGACTCCTTTAAACAAACCACCCAAAATGCCTCTCAGATCCACCCGCCACACCACCACCACCACCGCCCCCCGCCGCGGTCTCTTCTCCCGCCGCCGCGCCGCCCCCGCGCACACCTCCCACCGCCACAAGCACACCACCACGACCACCACCACCCGCCCCAAGCGCGGCGGTCTCTTCTCCCGCCGCCGCGGCGCCGTGACCACGGCCCCCGTCCACCACCAGCGCCGCAAGCCCTCCATGGGCGACAAGATCTCGGGCGCCATGCTCAAGCTCAAGGGCACCTTGACCCGTCGCCCCGGCCAGAAGGCCGCCGGCACCCGCCGCATGCACGGCACTGACGGCCGTGGCTCTCGCCGCCGCTACCGCTACTAAATGCCGCGGTAGTCGATGACACACAACTCAACGACGCTTACCAGCGAAAGGCGTTTCATTTGTTAATGGCTCATGACGATGATGAGAACATGTCAGTTCTCGGGAAGAACTGAGCGGGGATGGCGAAGGATACCATTTGTACTATTATTGTTTGAGAGAAGCGAGTCGGTTTAAAGATACCACGTCTGTATTACGATACTACGAATGCAAGCACCTGGCATTTTAGACACTGTACCATATCAGAATCGAGATATCTGAAATGCGGACTGTCTTGAACTGCATCAACTAAACCGAGCCCGAAGGCAGCTGTCTACTACTATAGCAATCCTGTGACCCTATAACCTGCGAATCTGTGAAACCCAAGTCTTGTTACACACGTATCTGCTGTTCGTTGATCAGAACTGTCCGGTGAATCGATGGTATGCAATCTGCAGTCCGATGTAGAAACCCTCTTAAGATTTTCACGTTAGTCGCCCTTTCGTGGACGTGAAGTGACATCTGCAGCGAGGCTTCCTAAAACATGAGTCAATTGACTGCGACTCCGTCGGCCGTTTGACGAGCTGCAATCGGGTGCCTGGCCCAGGAGGGCGGCAGGTCTTGCATTAGGATTGTGCTGTCGTGCCGTTTAGATGAGTCGCGTCGTTCGCAGCAAAGATTTTGTCGCGTTCTGATGAAAAAGGAAATAACGCAATGAGCCGCGCACAACAGTGAAGTCGGCTATACTCTGCTACCAACTGTTAGTTTTGGACGAATAGTTCCCAGAGGGAAGAACCATTTTGTCACTTACACAGATTCGTGGTGAGGGCGGGCGTCCGCACTGCAGCTTGATGCGTCAGTCGAGGAGCCGCTCTGGTACTTGACAGGAAATATGGTCGCGGCCACTTATGCGCTGAGCTGCCGCGAAAGAGAGGCAGAAAATCGTGCCTGGTGAATCAGGGTGGTCGGTGAACAATAAATCAGCGTCCACGTCGTATGCTGGTGGAGCCACGGGTGTGGTTGAGTACTTGCCAGAAGTGGCAGTGGACAGTAGAAGGAGGTGGAAGAAGTAACAAAGAATTCGAAAGTTTCTGCTGCGCCAACAACCGAGCCTGGAGGGCTGCGAATATCGGACAACGGTTTTTCTCCTTCTTAAAAACTTCGGACACGACCCCTACAATCGACGAGGGCCATGGCGGGTCACATCCTACTGCAACTCATCGATGTCCATGGCGTCGAGATTCGTCGGCTGGCGCTGGAATCCGAAGCGAGGCGTCGATCGAAGCTTCGTGGCCGTCTCAACAGGACGAGGGATGCGGGACTGCGTGGTTGGAAGGATCGAGGCATCGCGGGTGTATCTGCGCTCCGAAACGGCGCTGAAGTCATCCATGGTGTCCTCCTTGGCCGAGCGTGCCTTCATCGGAATGTTCTTGTCACGCGGGGTGAGAGCATTGGGTCCGATCAAGCCTGAAAACTTGGTCGCAAGCTCATCACGCTCCTCGGAAGGGGCATTTCTGATCTGCTCGAGGGCGTATGCGCGAAATTGCGTCTCCAAGTCATGCAGGTCGTCCTTGCTGGGCGACGGGTGCTTCTTCATGTTCAAGTCCTGGTTGTCGTGAAACAGGCGAATACCCTCCAAGTTGAGCTTGAGCTTTCGCTGACCGATACCTTTAGAGGCCCCCTCGGACTCATTCACAGCCATCAAGTGGTGGTCATCACCTCTCGCGTAACGCTGGGACGGGCTGACCAAAGGGACGGCCTTCTTGTCGTTTCGGTTGCGCGGAGTGGACGCACAGAGAGGCTTTTCGTCAAGGAAACCCTCGAGGTCGGCATCAAAATCCTTTTCTGAATCGAACGGGTTCAGAGCAGGTACAGGCGGGATGCCAGTCGAGTCGAGGCTGCTTTTCAGTCGATGTTCAAAGGGAGTAGGGGTGCGGACGACTTCATACGGCTCAGAGAAGGGGTCTTCGTGCGATCCAGAACCACCGCTGCGCAGAGACCTGCCATCATCAGGAACCGGCTTCCGCAGAATTCGGCCTCCGACCATGCTGCGAACCTTTTCGTTGTTCAAGTTCGCTCCCTCGTTCAGACGAATCTCGATCGAGCTGACCGGAGACGTCTGTTCAACTTCCTCGATATGGTAGTGAGTAGCAGGGTTGGGCAAATCGCAGTCGGCGAGCCCGACAGGACCGGAGATTTTGCCACGAATCTTGGATTCAGGAGTCGAGGGCTTGGGTTGGAAGATGACAAGTGCCTGACGCATCTTCGACATGACTTTCTTAGGCCGAAAGCGCGATGGCTTCGAGGAGACCGGGGTGCTGCTCTGAGAGCCACCCGGCTTCAAGGCCTCCGTAGCAGCCAGCATTGCTACTATCTTGTCGTTGATCGTGTTTGGGTTGGCAGGATTGGTGTTGGGGTTCGGCATGCGGCCATCGAGCTGTTTTGCAAGTCCGCCAAGTGGCGCAGTTGTGGAACCAGGAATGAAAACATCCTGTTTCTTGCCAACATCGAGCATGCTCGTCTTGGAATGGGGAATAGGTCGCTTGGGTGCGTGAGTCTCGGCATCGGCGGACGTGTTGGCAATCTTGTCACGCTTAGCCTTACGGCGCGATGACTTCCGTGGGATGGCCGGAGCCATGTCGAGGGGCTCGAAAGGCTGATTCTTTGAAATGGAAGATGAGGCGATCGCACCGGACGGAGTAACGACGACCGGAGCTCGGGTCTCAGCAGTCATATTGAGTTCAGGGGTAGAGGCAGCAGGGGCAAACGGCTCGATACCGCAGAGAAGAACCGAAGGATGGCTGGCCAGGCCGTTCGGATGGTTGTATATAGTGCTCTCCAAGAGGACGCTGGCGAGGCGGTCAACCGTCTGGTTGCCTGGGGTCGTGTCGAGGCGGGCACCGCCAACACCGACACTCGGGTTAGGCACCGAGGGAGTTTCGGCCTCTGGTTAAACAGTCAGTTTGACCCTGACATCTCCAAACCACGACGCAAGTGTGTGTATTTTTTTTCTCCTTACCTTGGGGCTCAGTGGCCTTGTCTCTGTTGCTGCCTCTATCGCGACGGCGTTGCGCCAAGGAGGAGGCGAGCGTACTCATGGATTTTTTCTTCATGATGCATGAGGCAAGGAAGAACGGGAAAGGAGTGGAAAGGACCAAGGTGTCCAAAGGGAAGTGAAGAAAAGAAGGGGAACAAGAGTTTTTGGCGATGCCCAAGAACACGCTGCAGACGCAAGACGCCAACAATGTTGGTGTTTTCGCCTACCTGCACTTGGGATCACGAGTCTCGGCAGCTGGCCGAAGAATCTTTCAGTCAGTCAGCAACAAATATCAACAGGAAAAAGCTGCTGCGAAACAAACCTGATTGACAAGAGGACCGAAGACCGAGGACGTCGTCGTCAAAGCTGACGCCGAGCTGGCGATGTAGCGAACTGGATGCGGCAGAAAAGATGGTTGCGCGCGAAAACTCGACGCGTGTCTTCTCACTGGACAGGAGGGCGGGGGAGAAAAAGGAACAGAAGCGAGCCAGACCACATGACTTTCGTCTGAGTTATTCATTTGGGCAGGTTCGGTCTTGCTTCTGGGTAAACACCTACGGGACCCATCGTGGCTTCCTCCTTCCAGCCTCGAAGCCCTCTGTTTCACCCAATGTTTGGTTGGTTCTTAGGGGAACAGCAGCAAGCGGGGACGTGGGCCAGTCTATTGCCCTCACTGGAAGGTTCCGGATACAGGTCTTCGACATGTTGCGGCTTGAAAGCCTCAAAGCTGCAGTATGCCATGGAGAACGTGGGCCAGCTGTCGGGGCTTTGTCCAGTGTGACGCAGCTTGTCCCAGAGCTCTATGGCTGCGGCATTGTGATCACTCGACGGTGCACATCAGAATCTCTCTGAATGTTTTCGTCCCGAAACCAGCTCTCTATAAACAGCCGAGGTGAAACGAAAGAAAGCCGAGTGGTCGATGAGCATCGTTGATCCTGGCGAAGAAACTAAAGAACCAGTGTGTTTGGCAGAAAACTTGCTCTATATCGTGAGTAGAGTGGAGGCCAGTCCAAGACAGATGCGCCGTGGCTGTTGTTCCATGAAGAAATCAAGAAAATTGAATTAATGAGACTCATTCTTCAGCGCCTCGGGCCGACGGCATGCTTATTTGCGAACAGCCCGAATGTTGTAGTGAGCAGCGGCAGTCTCGTGACCACGTCTTGCTGTTTGGCCATGATGCATCCAAGAAGAGCAAGATTAGAAACAAAAGGGCTGAGCAAGATACCTAAATCAAGGAGTAAGATGTTGTTAATCGCCTCTGTATTCGCTGCCACAATGCCATGGAAGGTAATAATGTTACGGCTAGGTGCCTTGGGTAAGGTGAGCACGTGAGGTACTGGTAATTGGGTGGATGTCCTCCCAGGTGGTCTGATTGAGGGCGATTTCGACAAGTGATCAAGACTTGGAAAGCAAGTCAGAAGAAGAAACCGACACCTCAAATGGCTGCATGGCACCTCCGGGAATCACCGGCCCTCACCTCCGTCACCAACGGCCCCTGCGGCGCCCGTTTGGGCCGGTGAACGTTGAGTGTGGCCGGAGAGAACGGAGGAGAAACGGGTCCGCGGGCTGCCGCGGAGATCCTCGGGCCATCTCGGGATTGGGGATCTAGATCCTTCGAACGCCTGATTGGTGGCCGTCGCTGCATGAGGCAATGGGCAGGGAAGCGAAATCTCTGACGGACGAGGCGTCGAAAAGGGCCCCAACACGACGCAACAGCGAATTGATCACCGCCAACAGTGACAATGGCTGACGCCCAGTGGCCTGCCGAGGCTCACCATCCTCCAGGACATCTTAGTCAGCTCGGGCCTAGGCAGTGATGATGCTGCTGACCGGAGGAGGGATTCCTTTACTCTATTTCCCGTTGGGCACGGGGATTTGCAGAAAGCGAAAAAGCACCGCAGCCCGCAGGAGGGGGCCCTTCGGGGCGGAGAAGCCGCCACCGGAATGGCCCAATTGGAATTGCTCGGGTCGTGATTGGCCTGGCTGCGGAGCCATTGCGCAATTTCATTTGCTGCTTTCCAGGGAGAGTTTGGCGGGCGGGCCCACGGCCACCTCCGTCTCCTGCCGAGTGCAGCCAAAGCGGAACGAAAGCTGGTCTGTTTCAAAGCCCGTCTGTCAGCCTCTTGCGGCGCGCGAGAACCTTTGCCATCCATTTCCCTCGTGCCATTCCGCCATCTGTATTTTTTCCCTCCATCTTCAGCCCCAAACCTTCCGACCGCCCTCACCGACACTTCGTGGACGTCGCCCGTTTCCCCCTCTGCGAACCCGATATTTGCGAGCCTTAGCCGGTCGCAACGAAATAATAATCATCCCCAACTCCTTTTGCGAAACCGAAGACGCCACCGCTGCTCCGACGACTCCTCGCCACCAACCCCTCACCAGCATCGAAACCTGCCATTGAAGCCCGAGACCGTCAAAAACCATCATGTCCTTCTCCAGCCTCGTTCAGGACCTTACTCTGAGGGAGTCCGGCGTCCCGCGCCGATCTCGCGGCGATGCCTCTGTCTCCACCGTCGACGACAGCCGGTCGCAAATCTCGCGCGCCATGTCCTACGCCAGCACTGCCGCGACCAGCGTCAGCATCTCGGGCGACATCTCTAGCCAGCTGCACGGCGGCTACTTCCATCCCCTTGCCCGTTCGTGGCAGGCCGAGAGGCAACTGACCAAGGTCGGTTTCATATGCGGAGGGGCATCGCGCCCTTTGTTGATGAATCACCGCTGACTTGTCGTCTAGTCCATGCTCATCTACCCCCTCTTCATCTCCGACCAAGACGACGAGGAAGTCCTCATTCCCTCGCTCCCCGGCCAGTACCGCCGAGGCATCAACAAAACAATGGCTTGGTTGGAGACGCTGGTGCGCAAGGGCCTGCGCTCCGTAATGTTGTTCGGAGTGCCCGTGCGCCCGGGGACCAAGGATGCTCTTGGCACCGCCGCCGACGACCCGGAGGGTCCCGTCATCAGGAGCATCCGCGCCATCCGCCAGCGCTTCCCGCAGCTCTTCATCTGCGCCGACGTCTGCCTGTGCGAGTACACCTCCCACGGCCACTGCGGCATCCTGCGTGACGACGGCAGCCTGAACAACCAGCTGTCCGTCGACCGCATCTCCGACGTCGCCATCGCCTACGCCGTGGCCGGCGCCCACTGCGTCGCCCCCTCGGACATGAACGACGGCCGCATCCGCGCCATCAAGCTGAAGCTCATCGAGGAGGGCATCGCCCACAAGACGGTGCTGATGTCATACTCGGCCAAGTTCTCGGGCTGCCTGTACGGGCCTTTCCGGGACGCGGCCGGCTCGGCGCCGTCCTTTGGAGACCGCAAGTGCTACCAGCTGCCCCCGGGCGGCCGTGGCTTGGCCCGCCGCGCAATCGTCCGCGACATCAACGAGGGTGCCGACATCATCATGGTCAAGCCGGCTAGTCAGTACCTCGACATCATTAGCGATGCAAAGGAGCTGGGCAAGGATATGCCTGTCGCCGCGTACCAGGTCAGCGGCGAGTTCGCCATGATCCACGCGGCCGCCAAGTCGGGGGTTTTCGATCTTAAGACGATGGCGTTCGAGTCAACAGAGGGCATCCTCAGAGCTGGTGCGACGATAGTCATCAGCTACTTCACACCCGAGTTCCTCGACTGGCTCTCCACCTAGATGATGATGCAGCATTGACCGCTTGCAAGTATGATAGAGGCATGGTGTTGACGGCGTTTGTTGCTTTTCATGGTTCGGTGGATTGGGCATACTCTACTATTATCGGTTCAGGGTCTGGGTAACTGGGTTTGGCAGGGCGTCGGTTTCGTGCATACACTCTCTCCCTTGTCTGTCAGTGTCACGCAGAGGATACCAAAAGGCAAAAGCTAAGGGGACGGCGGGCATTATTGATACATGAGTCGACATTTGGCCACAGACCTGACATGTTTGTATCAGCCTGGTGGCACCCCGTTCTGCGCTCCAAACTCAAAATCAACGTGTATTACTAAGAGCACCGCATGGTTTTTTTCAAATTTAGATACGGTTGCCGCGTCTGACTGGGAGTCTGTTTTGGGATGGGAGCAAGTGGCATGAACGGTATGGGAGGCCTTGTCTTGTCTTGTCCTGTCCCTGCCCTGGCTCGCCGCCGCAACCCAAGGCGGCTCCCGCTCTCGTCGAGTTCGCCGGCCGGTGTTCCGCGTACGCAACCCTATTCTCGCCTGTAGAGTTGCACGGCGCCGCATGGTTGCAATCCGACAACAAGGACGAGAGGCGAGGTCCGTCCAGGGCGGCCCCTTGCGCTGGCGTGGCCTGACTCGGCTTTCGGATGTCGATCGTCAGGTTCTGCTTGATTTTAACTGGGACCAAGGAGATTCTCAAGGTAAGGTAGGGAGGTGAAGACGGACGGGCGCTGGAGATAGCGGTCGACGCGAAGGGTTCGCTGTAACCACTAACAAGGCGGCGGACGGCTGTGCCATGCACCCGACGTGACGGATTGCCAATCTGGAACAAGGCCAAGGGGTTTGACTGCCGGAAAACAAGCTGCACCCCTGACGGGGGGGACTCTTGGAGCCCGATGGGGCGGGGGTCCACACTGGCGCTGCTGTCCAGTCGCTGAGGTGAGGTGTGAGTGGCCGAGTGCACCACAGACGGCCCAACAGGGCCCCACCGGCGGGTGGCTAGCGGCGGTCGCAGTGTCTCGAGCCCCCCACCCCGGTCCCCCGAGCGCGGCAGCGTGGATCCAAGCGCCGATCTCAACCTTGAAGTGCGCAGCATCTGGTCCAGTCCGCCAAATCTGCTGCTGCGGTGTATTCGTCCATCAAGCACAAGCACTCACGTCGACCAAAATTCCTGCAATTCCTGGCCCCGGGACTCCCAATTCCCCATCTCCATCCCCGTCCAACCCCCCCCGGGCCCCATCTCCTCCCCTTGTCGCGTCTCCAGATCGCTTACGACTGCTCTTGCAAAAGTGGCCCAGATGCTCATGCGCCGAGAGCTCTCGTCGGTCGCGCGTTGCCGTGCTTGCGCTGGGCGGCGGCCATGGCATTTCTCGGCGGAACATCAGTTCCCTCTCGAGGTCCCCCCTTCCCGACCCCGTCCGTCCGTCCGTCCTCCCCCCCATGTCACCGTCCACCCCTGCCGTCCCTCCCACTGCCGTCGCGTACCTGCAGAACGATGGGCGGAGGACGATTGACGATGGGCGGGAGATAGTGTGATGGGCGGCGCGCCCGCGGCGGACTGTTGGCTCTTTGTTGGAGGAGCCGAGAGGAACTGGGGAACGCTTCGTCGTCCAACGGGGGATGACGAGGCCGCCGAGGAGGACGCGAGATGGACGCAGAGCGAATCGAATGCTGCTGGACCCCGTCTCCGCGTATCCTGTTGACGTAGCATGCGTGGCTGCGTACCGCCCTCCGTCCCGTCATTCGCTGCCGTCCTTCTCACATTTGATATGCTCCATCTAAGGTATATGTGTATACTGTTCTTGTGTCGTGTGTTTTGTGTATGCACCGCGCGGCGGAGAAGATGTCCATTCTGAGATGCCCATCCTCAAGGGTCTCTCTCTGCCCATGTGTCTCTCTGGCCTTGTTCCTCCCGTCCCCTTTAACGCGTTACTTCCTTTTCCATACTGCTGCTCATCTCGTCGGCTGTCCGATACAATTTCCATATAAAGTGTGAAACCCCTACTAGTCGCACCTCCTGAACGTCCCCTGCGGATTTGCGTCTGACGTTTTCTGGAGCAGCAGTTCTACTCACGTCTGGCGGTCGTTGTTTCCTTTTGCTTCCCTCCCCCCGCCCCTTCCATCGTTTCCTGGTCCTTTCGCCAGTCCGCAATTCGTTCCTGTTCCTGTCTCGACCGGCCGGCTTCCCTCGTTTCATCTCGTCTTCTGCATCTGCCCCATTGGGCCCCATCGACGGTCGTGCGGTTACCTCAATTTCAATACTACGCTACGGATATTCGATACCGCCAACCGAGAGAAGAAGCAGGAAAACCTGCGACTCCCTACTGCCAGGGGCCAAGCACGATCGGATAGAGCGTGGTGGTGCACAGGCTTTTTGCTCTTTGCGCTCTTGACATCTGCGCCTCGGCCTGCTGTTGGGTGTGGCCCTGTTCGTGTCCTGTCTTCCAGCTGCCTCTTCCCCGTCGTTCGGCCAATTACACTTTCTGTCGTCACTCGTGTTCTTTTTATTTTTATAAGATTCTTGACTTTTTGGGGGGCGCGGGCAAAAGACAAAAAAGAGGGACGGCTTCTGCAGAGGCTTCAGGAACGCCAACGAACACAGTCTCTGCCCTTCCAAAGTGGTGTGGACGGGCCCCTCTCGTCCCTTGTTCCTGGGCTAGAACACGAGCAGGACGAGGCACACACTTCGTCCTCACATACGATACGCGGCACTCTGTCGAAGCAGAAGCAGAAGCAGAAGCAGCCGCATCTGCACTCGTTGACGGCATCTCTGCACCTGCTCCATGGTGCATCCCTCCCCGAGCCCGTCATAGCTGCCACACTTAAACCTTTCCGCACCCTGAAACAGTCTCTTCTTCCTACCCACACGCTCTCTCCGCCAGCACCTTACACACACACGCACTCACTCGTTACGTCCACACTTTGCTTGCCGTGTGGTCTGCCTCGCTTTCCTCTACACTCGCATACGTATACCATCGGGTCAGGTCAGGGCAGGCAGGTCCCCTCTCTCCACGCCCAAATCCACGCCCACGCCCTCCTTCTATGCGCGTACCCCGTCCCCATCTCAGCCCATCCGGACCCTTTTCTTTTCGGTTTTGAGCTTCCATTGTTTGCTGTCCGCCCTCGACCGGCGTCTGGAACACCTGCCAGCTTCTCCACAGCTCGCTCGTCAGGGCCCACGGCTGTGCTGCAGCGCTGAGGTCCCTCCCGTCTCTGCAGAGGGCCCAAGATCCAAGGTCTCTTGCGTGAGGTGCAAGGTCAAGGTCCAGGTCCAGGTCACGGGCTCGGTTCACGAGACGAGACCAAGACATACAGACCCAGCCGACGGCGACTCCCTCGGGAAACATCCACCCTTTCTCTCTTTCACAGGCCCGGGGTCTGTTCCCCATTACAATTACCCTGCCTCGCCTACCTTACTTCTTTCCCTTTCGCCCCTCCCACCCGCAGATCCAGATCGTCTGAATAACAGGGCCCTCTGGATCAAAACCACCACACTCCCTCCCACCCTCCCCCCCCTTCCCTTTCCACTTAGACTCTAGGCCCCGTCTCGATCAAGCCGTGCTTGCTACTTGTACCCGTTCGGCCTCCACGAGTCTGTTGTACCCCAAACCACCACCACCGACCCATCACATTGCAGGACAATGAACGGACACGCAGCATCGAAAGTGTCCCTTTCGCACGAAGAGGGCATGGGGCTCCTGGACGAGAAGACGTTGTCCGACGTCGAGAGCGAGAGCGGTAGGGCCGACCTCGAGGTCCGTTTCGGCATACCACGATGGTCGACAGTCGTACGGGGTGTTGTTGGTTACACTCGCGCAGTGCCATGGCGGGTGACACTGATCCGGGGCCTCATCTTCTTATTGCCTAGCTTCGTCCAGAGCCGCTTTACGAGAGAAAGAGGCCGACCCGAGAAGCTGTTCCCGACATCATACCTCGATGGCATGCGTGGCCTCGCCGCGCTCTTTGTCTTCTTCTGCCACTACTTTTACCAAGCCTTCATCATCGCCGAGGGTTGGGGTTCGTCCGACAAGAACTACCACATCCTCAAGCTGCCGTTCCTCCGCCTGTTCTACCAGGGCCCGCCAGCCGTCTGCCTCTTCTTTGTTATCTCGGGATACGCCCTGTCGCTGAAGCCGATCAAGCTCATCCGGAGCCAGAACTGGGACGACTTCTCCATGACGACGACGTCTCTGATCTTCAGGCGGTTTATCAGACTCTACATGCCCACGGCGATCTCCACATTTGGAATCATGTTGATGCTCCAGTTGGGTGTTTACGAGTGGACCAGAGAATTCGCCATTGACCACAAGTACCACAAGAACGTCATGGAGCCTCACCCCAAGCCGTTGGACACCTTCTCGGAGCAGCTGACGGACTGGATGTGGAGCATGTTCAACTTTGTTCACGTCTTCGGCTGGGAGAAGTTCGGTGGCAGCACTTGTAAGTTCAGGATCGAACGTATACATCTCAAATGCTAACAACTCGAACAGCGTATGATGTCCATCTCTGGACCATCCCCGTTGAGTTCCGCTGCTCAATGTACCTGTTCGTCACCCTGATCGGTCTGGCTCGCGTCCGATCGGGACTTCGTTTCCTGTTCCTCTGGGGAATCATCGCCTTCACCTACCGCAACAACCGCTGGGAGCTGCTCCTGTTCTACTTTGGCATGATGCTCGCCGAGTACGACCTTATCCAGGGCAACCACAACAACAACCAACCCCCCGCAGCCTTGCCACTGAACGAGGCCCCGCCGCCCAAGAACCGATTCAAGGGCTTCTGCTGGGCGATGCTCAGCATCCTCGCCCTGTACTTCATGTGCCAGCCGGACATCAACTACGAAATCACCCCAGGCTGGGTGTGGCTTTGCACTTTCATTCCCAAGTGGTGGCAGGAGGAAGGTTACCGCTTCTGGCAGTCCATCGGATCTGTCCTGTTCGTGCTGTGCGTCGGCCACTCGCCGAGGTGGAAGAGCTTCTTCAACACGGCTCCTGTCCAGTACTTTGGCAAGATCAGCTACGCGCTCTACCTCATGCACGGCCCGGTGATGCACACCGTCGGCTACACGATTGAGAAGTTTGTCTACAGCTACACCGGCCTCGATGGATGGTGGTACAACACTGGATTCGTTATTGGGTCCTTTGGATGCATTCCCGCGGTTATCTGGGCAGCCGACGTTTTCTGGAGACTGTTCGACATCCCGACGGTGCGTTTCGCGAAATGGTTTGAGACAAAGTGCTCCATCAAGCAACAGTAAGAGATCAATTAAGACGGCGCTTGCGCGTCTGCACATATGTTTGCGACAACGGCTCGAAAAATGAGCTGAGAAGAAAGTCGGTATGGAAATCGACTATTAATAGCATGACAACGGCGTTCTATATCATACGGCATTAGTACTATACCTGGCGTCGGGAACTACTTTTTTTTATGGGGGACCGGGCTTAACCAAACTTTTTGGCACGTTATAGATAGCATATCGGCAGGAATGCACCTTTTGAGAGCCACATGACGGAACTAAAGACAGTACAGAAAAGTACCAGAGATTGAGATGTGGGACACGTAGCAGACGTGGTAGATGCAGCCCGAAATACTCTTCTCTCTCCCAGGGGGTATCAAATTCATTCCTTTTTCTTCCTAATTCTAGACCTATATGTGCCTCAATTCCCGACACCGGCGTCTCAGCCGATCATGCTCCTCTTCCGGCCCCTCATCCTCACGTCCTCGAGTTTCTTGAGCGTGACGGGCGCCTGCTTGTACGACTCGCGGTAGGCGTCCAGCACGTCCTGGAAGTACTCCTCAGCCCGGGGGTGCGTGCTCCCGAAGGCGCGCTCCAGCACGTACAGGTCGACGGCGCGGTCCTCGTCCGAGGTGCTCTGGCTCGCCAGGCCGAAGTCGATGACGAAGATGTCGCCGTCCAGGCTCGACGGCGCGCCATTCGTCGTCGTCGTGCTCGTCCTCGGCGGGCGGAGCATCATGTTGGACGTCGTCAGGTCGCCGTGCACGATGCCGATCTTGTGCATCTTGCCTATGGCGGCGCCCATCCTGCGCATCAGGTTCTTGAGCTCCGTCGCGTCCCGTCTAGTCCCCGTTGACGACGACGTTTCTTGTGTAGCAGCAGCAGCAGCAGCAGCAGGGTCTCCCGCATCCGCCATCACGACCTCCTCCTCCTCCTCCTCTTTCTCGGACATGTCGCCCAGCGCCGCGGGGGCCACGCCGTCGAGCCACTCGTTGATCCTCACGCGCACGGGGGCGCCGGGGATCCATTCCAGCATCAGCCAGCCGGCGGCCTCGTCGAGGCCGTAGAGCGCGGGGACGGGGCAGCCCTCGCGGCGGCACTTTGCGAGGACGCGGGCCTCGGCGAGGATGCGGGCGCGGGTGAGGCGGGCGTCGAGGGTCGGGTGGCGGTAGGGCTTGGGCGGCCTGTACTTGAGGGCGGAGGGGAGGCGGGCGGAGAGGAAGGTGGTCTTGTAGAGGCGGGCCTCGGCGCCCTGGGTGACGAGGGTCGGGGCCGCGCCGCCGGAGGGGGCGCCGTGGGTTAGGAGGCGCGGGAGGGGGAATTGCGCCGTTTCTGTTGTCGTCGCCATTGCGTGTATGTGTGTGTGTATGTGTGTGTATGTGGTGGGGTTCGGACACCCCGTTGAGGATTTTCTGGGGAATGGTCGGTTTTTGGGAGGTGTGGTTTCTTTGGGAATATCTTCACTTTTGTCTCGGTCTCGGTACGTGGACGGACGTCAATCGAGGGGCTGGTGGGAAAGTTGTGGAGGGGTAAGGGTACCTCGGGTTTGGCGGGGGAAAGGATTCTTGGAACCGACCGCCTGCCGTCTCTGGACATTCTGCCGTTTAGGAGGGGACCGTTTGCGCTGGATTGGTTTTAGGGGCGGGAGAGACGCTGTTTGGGGGCCGTTTTGGGGGGGCTCAGGTTTTGCTTTTGGCCGGTGGCAGGGCGGCCCGGGCCTGGAGTTCCGTCCCGCGAACGTTACCAGAACGTTTCTTTTTGACGGAGATTTTCTTGATTGCTCCCGTTTCGAACAGAGTCAGGCGTTTCCCAAACATGCCAATGTTTTCGAGTGGTTTTCATACGATGAACACACTTTGCTGGCTCTGCTTATCGCTAGTATTGAACGCTTACAGACCGAAGCATCTCGTTCTCATGGTCAGCCCAGGACTCTCTCTCAGGAATCGAGAGTTGAGATACCGACAAAGCTGTCGATACTTCAGCGGGGGGGTTCGACTCGGAATTGTTCTTCGAGGCAAGCAGGACAACTTTTGCTGGCCGCCGGTGGCGATGCGCCGCGCCATGAGGCGAAATCGATGTACGAGTGTACTTCGCAAATAAGGGGAATCGTTCAAGGCCAAAAGCGCAATGGACACCTTCCACTTCTCTCCCGCAAAAGCAAAACGACCCTGTCGATTCAATATTCGGCCCATCTTCGTCTGCGGCACATCGAACACCGTCCTAGCCGCGAGAGGCACACGATCCCTCCCCCGAGATAGAATGTCTTGCGTCGCGCCGGGGGTGTGTCGGCCAAGGAGGGGCGATGGCCTCCCGAAATGCAGCCCAGCGGCACGACCACACACACACCATGACCAACCTGCACGAGCAAGCCAACGACAGAGCAGGCCGCCAATCACCCTCCTCGCAGAGATCCTTCGGCGGCGGCCGAGAAGGAAGGGGAGGGGGGGCAAGAAGTCCCCTCCTTCCTGAACCCTCGCCGGTCGAGACACGGCGGAGGGGAAATGCGCTCAAAACCGACGGCGGTGATTGCGGTATGCAGGCCAAGTGGTCTCTCGCCGGTCGAATGCTGCACTGCGCACGCGTTGCCGCCTCCTCGTCGGGACGAGGTCGCCGGGTCGCCTGGTTCCCTAGATAGCCGCGCACTCTCCTCTGGACCCTTGCCTCCGGGCGAAGAGACACAGAATGCTGCGAAGGCGCAGATGCGCTGCTGCTGCTGCTGCTGCTGCTTACCCAACGGACCGTCCGCGACCATGCTGTATTGAGTTGCATGCAGCTTCGCCCATCTGACTGAACCCCGGGAGGGTCTGCTTACATTGTGCTTCGATCCCCAGTCGCCTCTCTCTCTCTCTCTCTTCCGTGTGTGTATCTTCAGCCGTGTTTCCTTTCGTCGCCACCTTTCCCACTTCCGCTCCTTCACATTCGTTCTCTGGTGCGGCCTCGTCGCACGAGGATCATGGGCTCCTGTGGCTAGAGCAAAAAAACACACAAAATCCTCTGCGACACCCCAGACCTGGGCCCAAGCCTCACGCATCCCATTGTCCGTCCGTCGAACAGAAACGAAAATGTCGCCCCGTGCAATCGCCGCGCTGGCCGTCTGCGCCGGCGCGGCTGCCGGCCAGAGGTTCGCCGCCGTCGTCGACGTCTCGCCTGCCGGGGGCCTGGTCCCGCGCTTCTTCATCGACGCCCCGAGTCTCGCGGCCCGGGACGGCGGGCCCTGTGCCCCGAATCAGCACGCATGTAAGAAACCCGGCCTCTCTCTCTCTCCGCCCTGCCCAACGTGCGAGATATCGGTTCCTCCAAGACGAGTAAGTACTGATCAAAGGACCGCCAGGCGTCGACATCGGCCACCCGACCCAGTGCTGCTCCAACTCCAACTACTGCTACATCAAACCCGACAAAAACCCCTGGTGCTGCCCCATCGGCTCCGACTGCGACTCCAACTGCCCGGCCTCGCAGTTCCAGTGCCCGCTCGTCGTCGCCGTCACCGTGACCCCCACCGGCGCCGGCGCCGGCGCCTCGCCGACCGTCACGTCGTCCACCTCCTCCGGCTGCTGCGGCCGCCGCTGCCCCGCCACGAGCGCCTTCCGCTGCGAGGACAGCTTCGGCGGCGGCTGCTGCCAGTACGGCGAGACCTGCGCCTCCAGCAGTCGCTGCGTCCGCACCGTCACCCAGTCCACCTCCGCCACCGGCCTCCTCACCCCCGTCGACCCGGGCTGCACCGCCACCACCCAGCACGCCTGCGCCGACGGCCAGGGCTGCTGTGATAACCTCCAGCACTGCACCAGCGTCAGCGGCACCGCCGCCTGCGCGCCGGGGAACCCGACCGCCACGGACGTCAACTACGACCCGAACGGAGGCGGCGGCGGCGGGGGATTGTCGTCGGGCGCGAAAGCCGGGATCGGGATCGGGGTCGCCGTCGTCGGGTGCGCCATCGTCGGCTTCTTCGCGTGGTTCTGTCTCCTCCGCCGCCGGCGCCGACGCGCCGGCGCCGCCACCACAACGGCGAGCCAGAGAAGCGGCGGGCTGAGTAACGTCCTCGGCGGCGGCGGCGGCGGCGGCACCGCGACGGCCTCCGAGAGACCGGGTCGGAGCGCGCGCGCCATGTCGGAAGTGACGTCCGGCTCGCGGCCGACGGCGCGGCGCGGCGCAACGCAGGATTACTTTGGCCCCGACGCCGTCGCGGGGCCGTACACGGAGACGGAGACGCTGGCGTCCGATCACGCGGCGTCGACGCCCGGTCGGCCGCGGGGCGTGCCGTTGCAGGCGCACTCGCCCAGCGACGTCGTCGCGCCCGTGGAGATTGACTCGCAGGGCGTCAAGCATAGGTTCGGGCACGACGTGACGGCCGTGGCGGCGCCGCAGCCGCCGCCGACGACGGAGGGGCGGTTCGAGCTGTACGGGACGGAGCTGCCATCGCCCTCGCCGCCGATGCCGTCGCCTCCGTTGATGACGCCGCGGAGCGTGGAGAGCGCGAGGAGCGTGTCCTTGATGGAGAGGTCGCCGACGGAGAGGTCACCGGGTCCGGCACCAAGTCCACGAAGAGGGTTTTGAAGAAGAAGAAAAAATTTGTCGGATTTGGTCCAGCTTTCTATTTCTGATCTTGTTTTTGTCTTCTGAGACGCCTAGGAACCCGAACCTTTTGCAATGAATACACGATTGACGATACCTGTGTTATACAAGTTCCCCCCGCCTTTACGATACTCGGAAAGACCTTCTCTAAGAATACGTATTATGCGATGATGGGTGAGACTAGGAAACTTTTGAATGAGCAACTCCGTTTGACCGAAATAGACTCCAATTTCCCACCGCTTTCCATAAAAAAAAAGGCAAGAATGAGTAGCACTGAATCCTTCGTATCCCGTCCCGGCCCTCCGCGAACGCCAAGCAGTATGAATGATGCGCATGATGACTGAAAACAGCAATGAATCAACGCATGTGAGTCTAGGAAAAGAGCCCAGAGAAAACCGCAAAGCCAAAACACCGAGAAAAGTCTCAGCACACGACGCCGCCAAAGGGCGTACATGTCCGCAGGTCCTTGACGAGATCCTCGACGCTGCTGAGGTGGCGGCCGAGCAGCTCCTGCTTCTCCTCGGTCGTCAAAGTGTCCCCAGACTCGCTACCGGCGCGACTCCGGGCATACTGCTGAGCGTCGGAGGCGGCAGTGTTTCCGCCAAAGGCACCCGCAAGCTTACTGGGGCTGCGCTGCAGCATAGCCGGGACGGAGGCACGGGCATCGGCGCGGGGAATCGAGGGGACCTCGGGCATGAGATAGAAGTAGAGGAACTCGACGAGTTTGAGCTTGACCTCGCGGGCGGTGGAGCGGGACTTGAAGAGTGAGGTGACGGTGAGGAGGCCGTCGAGGGCTTCGAAGGTGCGGGTGTTTAGCGGCGTGTCAATGAGGGCGACAACAAGAGTCAGCAAGGTGGCTGACTGAATTGCGGGACAGTTGACAGGTTCGAGGAGGTCAAGGAGGAGCTGGGCGCACGAGTCAGTACAGACAAATCCATGCAAGGATCAAGGCACGTGGGTTGCTCACGTTCATGTTCTGCTCTCGCGAGAAGAGAGCCTTGCTGGGCGGGTGAAGCAGCAAGACGCCCTGGATCAGGTCCAGCGCACTGAGGATGAGGAGGTCGTTCTGTCCGTCGGTTCCCTTGCCCATCAGGCGGTCGAGGGTGTTGATGAGGCGTAGGGCGACGTTCCACTCAAAGCCCTCCTGCAGCTTGAAGAACTCGCGAAATGCAGGGTCGTCGGACAGGTCGGTGAGGGACTTGCCACTGCTGGTGTTGGAGGACCCGTCATCAGTCGCCGGCGACTTGGAGGATTTCTTCGGCGACGAGAGGCAGATCTGGGCGAGAAGGCCCTCTACCTGGCGCAGGCCCTTGCGGACCTTGGGGCCGTCGTAGGATGAGAGGGAGTCGAAGGCGAGGCTCAGGAGGTTCTCCATTGTGCGTCGATGTGATACTGGTTATGCTGTGTGGCTTGGTGGCTGATTTGGGTTGTGGGCATAATAGACGTCGGGCGCACAAAACCAGGAGAACAAAAGAGACGATGCGGTCTTGTTGATGCGATTGTTGATGTGTGAGATGACAATGATAGGCGCCGGACCGGATCAGGAGTCTCCGCAAGCAGCAGCAGCGGCAGCGGCAGCAGCAGCAGCACTTGGGAAGGTGGTAATACAAACAAACAGAAGACAAAAACTCGACGAGGACAAGTCCTCCGGGAGGGGGGTATCGCGATCGGATGACTGGAGAGGACGGAGCACAAAAAAAGGGGAAAACGGCAAAGTCGATGGATGGCCGTCGCGCATTTGAGAGAGACAACAGCTGCCTTGTGGGCAAATGTGGGTGTTTGTGTTGCGGTGGCCGATTAATGCCCCGGCAACCGGGTCGATCCAGGGCGTTGGGATGGGGATTTAGCGCAGGTCCAAAGGGGAAAGTCGGGCTCTGTTTGGCCAAACGGGCAAAGTGGGTACCTTAGCTGAGCGGGTCGAAGTGTGCGTTGGCGCGTTGCGGGGCCGGCCCGGGCGTCGGCTTCAGGGTCAAGGCCTCTGCTGTTGTCGCTGCTACCTTGTCACGTTGACCGTGGGCTGCGTTGGATGCCGACGAGACTAGTAATACTCCGTAATAAGCGAGTCTTGAAAAGCTTGGGTCTTGGAGCTTGACCTTGGCTTGCGATCCTACCGCATCAGCTTATTGCCTTGTGCGTTTGCCGACATGGCAGGCTATCAGTCTTGCGGCCCGTTGCAGCAGCTGCGGGTGCTTAAGAGCATCACATATGGCGGATGAAACCCGCAGGCACGAGGACGAGGGGATGGCACATTTCGGCGTCTTGGATCCTCGTTCGGGGCGATGGACCACGGCGAAATCTCGACCCGAGTGGCAGGATGCGCGGCGAAGGCATGACGCATGGGCAAGGGGCCGTCGAGGCGACGGTGTTTTGCGTGCCATCCGAGAGTGGCCTCCCTTCTAGTTCTAGAAGCCCTTCTCCATCCGGTGCCCGTGGCTGCTCCTTCCTCGGCGCCGGTTCTTAAGACGAAGGGTTCGCACGAACCTCCAGCTGCCGGCTGCTTGGTTTCTCTCTGCTCCATCTATTGCATTATCTCCTCTTTCGTCCACCCTCTCACCGCGCAGAGCAACAGCCGCGCCGAGATAATACCCTCGCGCCTGAATCATCACTCACCCGCCTCGCACCCCGGAGCAAAGTCCGCCGCTCCCGGCATCCACGGAACCCCGAAGGACGACCCCGGGAAGCAAGCCCGGTTGATGACGTCTGCCAGATTCCGACCCTGCCCAACCATCTCCCCACCATCAATCGATAAGAGCTCCAACGGCGCGGGCAATTGCGCGGCAGGCCCCATCAGTACCAGCATCTGCAACGGCTGCTGCATGTTCAAGTCGGTAAGCTGCATCCCATTGGCATGTGATTGTCTGTTTGGATTGCCATTTGCTGCTTTGCGCTGGCGCTGTCTCTGTCTCTTCGCTATCGCCATCGCAGAACATCAGTCTAGGACTGTCAGCTTCAGGCACAAGATGCACAGCAAGGATCAGTGATCCAGCTGCCTGTCCTTTCCCTTGCTCTGCCGACCCTCCATCCCTGCAGCCAACAAAAGTCCTACACACAAAGTCATGACGGCCTACATCTTGTGATTCCCCGCCAAAGGACCATGCATATGGACAAATACGGCCGCGCAGGCAAAGCAGCTCCTGCATACGCGCAACCAAGAGCTGCTCCACCTCTCAACAAATCCCCTCCCCAGGCAGAGAACTCCATCGGTCCATCGCATCTTGGCTGAGCAAAGTGGTGACGTTTACACGGATTGTTCCAGCGACAGCACAGCAGCACCCGCAGCTGACCACCAAACCCGCCGCAGCCCACCGGGCAGAAGGGCTCCACCGCGCCGCATACCACCACGCGAGCTCTGAGCTTCAGCCTGTAGCGTAAGGTAGCAGCAGGAGCTACTGCTGCTGTCTCTCCTGCGCCTGCCACGGCAGCTGTTCCAGATCCAGCCGTCGCCGCGGCCTCCCATAAGAAGCCACGCTTCTTCCCGCCCTGGCGAGCCGCCTTTGGAAAAGGGCCTCCCTTCACGATGGTGCCGCCTAACGATTCTTCGCCCTCCTCAAAAGACGCAGACAGACCCGCCGAACACACAAATAGCCCGCCCGCCTCCTTCCCCTCCTCCCCGCCAAACGCCATACCCCCACGCAGATCGTCCACCGGCCACTCCTCGTCCTCCTCTTCCGCCGCCGCTGCCACGTCTCTCTCCGCCCACGCGACGGCCTCCGTGCCCGCCTCCTCCTCCAAGGCGCCGCTCCGTACCGTCCCCGAAACCGACTGGCTGTCCCGCGCCGCCTCCGTCAACACCAACCACACCCGCAACCACTCCCACAAGCACTCCCACTCCTCCTCCTCCCACCGAGCCCGCCGTCCCTCCCTCGGCGGTCCCGCCGCGACAGCAACGACGACAACCTCCTTCACCGTCACGATGCAGCCTCCTCCTCCCCCCGACCCCTCGCGCTACGCGTCCGCGGACCTCAACTTCACCCGCAGGACCTGGCCCGAGGAGAAGAACAAAGTCATCACCGGGCCCTTTGACTACCTCTTCGGCCATCCGGGCAAGGACTTCCGCGCCCAGCTGATCCAGGCCTTCAATGCCTGGCTCGACGTGCCCCAGTCCAGCCTCGACGTCATCACCAACGTCGTCGGCATGCTCCACACGGCCTCCCTCCTCATCGACGACGTCGAGGACTCGTCCTCCCTGCGCCGCGGCCTCCCCGTCGCCCACAACATCTTTGGCGTCGCCCAGACCATCAACTCGGCCAACTACATCTACTTCTGCGCCCTCCAGGAGCTCCAGAAGCTCAAGAACGCAAAGACCATCTCCACCTTCGCCGAGGAGCTCGTCCACCTCCACCGCGGCCAGGGCATGGACCTCTTCTGGCGCGATACCCTCACCTGCCCGACCGAGGAGGACTACCTCGAGATGGTCGGCAACAAGACGGGCGGCCTCTTCCGCCTGGGCATCAAGCTCATGCAGGCCGAGTCGCGCAGCCTGACGGACTGCGTCGACCTCGTCAACATCATGGGCCTCATCTTCCAGATCCGCGACGACTACATGAACCTGTCCTCCCAGGAGTACTCGGACAACAAGGGTATGTGCGAGGACCTGACGGAGGGCAAGTTCAGCTTCCCCATCATCCACAGCATCCGCTCCGACCCCTCCAACCTCACCCTCATCAACATCCTCGGCCAAAAGACCAACGACGTCGAGGTCAAGCGCTTCGCCGTCGCCCGCATGGAGGGCACCGGCAGCTTCGAGTATACCAAGCAGGTCGTCGGCGTGCTCATCGCCCGCGCGCGGAAGCTGGCCGACGACATTGACGAGGGCCGCGGGCTCAGCCGCGGCGTGCACAAGATCCTCGACAAGATGGTCATCTGAGTACGGCGGACCCCGAGCAGGCTCGTATCCATCCTTTGACGGTTTTTTTTCTTTTCTTTTCTTCAGTAATGAAATGGGAACGGAGGCGATCATACCCGGATTCTCATGGCGGGGAGGGGCCAAGCATTTGGACAAGGAAACAGGATGGGCAAGGCGCGGGGGTCGGACGCGAAGTGCTTTTTGTAGTCTCTCCCCTGGTTATTTGTCGTCTTCTCGAGTGGAGCGGACGAACGGCATTTTCGTGGTGTTACAGCAGAGAAAAAACGCACCCCCTTTTTTTGTTTTGTTTTTTTCTGGTTTCCCGGCTGGCGTGCCGGATGGCTGCATCTAGACCTGAGTTGGGAGTAGGATCTCCCGAAAATAAGAAGCCCTGACAACCAAGCCAGGGTCACGACAATGCGAATTCACGATTATGATATGCACTTTCTGACTTCTGACTTTTACTCTCGTGCTTGATTCGTGTTGACGGCGACGACTAGAGCTCGTGAAAGGTCTCGTATTCATGTCGTTTCTTCATTATATGATACATACACGGGTCGTTCGCCGGACCACTACGGATTCATAACATTACATGGCTGCCCCCCTAGGCAGAGCTGGTCGTCGTGGCTCTCCTCTTGACGAGCCTCACCCACCGCCGCCGCCTCCACTCGCCCCTGCGTCCCGTGCCGTCCTCTCCTTCCTCCCAGCTCGGCGTCGGCGCCGAGACCTTCGCCTTGCCCTTGGTCGTCGTGGGCGACTCCATGACACCAGAGTACCCGCCGGCCGCGTTCTCGTCGTACATGTCGTACACCCAACGCTCGCCCTCGGTCTCGACCTCGACGCCCGTGATGATGCGCTCCTCCACCCACTCCCTGCTCCAGAGATCCAGCGCCCACTTCTTCTCGGACCACTCCCAGCCGTCGGGGGGCAGGACGTCCTCGAAGAAGCGGGTGCCACGTGGCCGGTCGCCGGCGATGCGCGGCTGCGACAGCGGGTCGTAGGGCGACGGGGAGAAGAGCCACGGCTCCCACTCGTCGTGGGACGCGCGCTGGAGCTCAAAGATCTCGACCTCGCGGGTCTCCGGGGCCGAGTCGAGGATGATGTCGGCGGTGATCCAGGCGTCGACGCGCGACCGGGCTTGGGCCTCACGCGGAGCGACGTGGGTGTCGTGGGTGTGGGTGAGAAGCGGGGCGACGGCCGGATGCCCCGAGAGGATGAGGGCCCAGCCGGCGACGAGTGCGATGAGGCGCCAGGGCATGAGGGAGGCGAATGTGGTCATGAGCACGGTGGTGAGGGTGAGGGCGAGGAAGAGGGCGGAGGAGAGGGCTTCGTTGGAGAAGTTGGTGATGGGCAGCACGGTGGCGACGACGCTGTCGTGAGCGACGCAGAAGTCGTCCATGGAGTTCTGGAGGTCGCGCATGTTGCGGAAAAAGTCCTTGCTGAGTTCCTTGACGGGCTTCACGGTGCGGGCGGGAGCGAGGGGTGGGCCTTTCGGGGAGTAGCCAACGGACTGCTCCGAGGACAGGGTACCCGATGGTGGGGCCGGGTGACGGGCGAGGAAGGAGGGTATGAAGACGGCTAGTAGGAAGCCAGCAAGCGGCACGACGGCTAGCAGGTACGGGTCGAGACAGACGAACGTGTAGACGGCGAGGAGGGACAGGGAATGGGTTGGGCGGCGCCAGCTGAGAATCCGGGCGAGGCGGGCTTGGAACTTGAACACGACGCCGATTCGAGCATTGAAGCGGCGGAAGTTGTTGGACATGGTCGTGATGTTGAAGTTGGGCCGCTGGGAAAAGGTGGACGTCTTGTCGGGGGAGAAGCCCGGAGCCAGAGTGTCGTCGCCGCCGGAGAGGCCATCGGAGCTCTCGGGAATGACCTGCTGGAGGAGTCTGAGTTCGTCAGCACAATGTATATGCACACCGTAGCACAAGATGCTCACTTCTCGACAAGACGATCCTGTATGCTAGTCTTCTTGCTCAGATTGCTTGCAATGCGCGAGCGCAAGCCCGAAGGCGACTTCTTGGACGGGGTGGCCTCGCTGACGTCGGAGTCCGGCGGCCACTCGTCCACGACGACGGTCGGAGGCGGCGGCTGCTGGTGATCGGAGGCGTCGTCGCGGGAGATGAACAGGTCGGCGGTGTATTCGTCCATGGTCGGCGGTGCCGTAACTGCGATCGCAAGGTTGTGGTTGGTTGGTGTGAACAGGCAAGACGGAATGCGCCGGCGGGTGTTTCGTTTGGCTGGGTGTTTTGACGTTTTGGGGGGTCACGTCATCGTTTGGCAGGCAGCTGCCGCGGATTGCACTGGGCTGGGTGTTGTCCTCTCAAGGGCGCCTGTGCTTCTGCTGGTGTGTGGAGTGCTGGAAAGTCTGTGACTGCGGCTCGTGCCTTTCTTGCGCTGTGTGTGATGGCGTTTGTTCGAAGGCGCCGTGCGATGCGCGGCAGCTGGGAGGTGTGATGTGGAGGAGCTGCTCCGGGGCATGTTGTTGGCTGCATGGCATCCGGAAGCTCTCCAGCTGCATGTGATTTGGACGAGGGTGCCGGCTCCGGTGGTACTGTCCGTCAGTAGCGGATGCGGCAGCCGTGGCAGCGGCGGCAGCCGCAGCCGCAACGGTCACATGCGGCCAGTGCCCGCCTACTGACTGCAACTGCGGCGGCACCATCAGCTTCTCAGCTCCAGCTCAACAAGCACCTGCCACACGACACATGCCATCCGTCCCGTCCGGCCGCACACTATTACAAAGTGAGGTGGTAGAATGTGGCCATGACTAGTCGCATCTTTCGGACTGAAAGCCCATTCAGAGCTGGCAGCCATCTGCAGCTGCGGTGACGGCGGCAGCTGTGTCATTCATGATGATACATGCCCACCATGCCTACTGATCCGCATCCGCAACCACACCCTCCGGAAGGCTGAACTTCCCGCGAGATGCCTTCGAGGGAGAGGCCGGTGGAATGGGAAACCAACGCGGGACGGGTGTGGCTGGCAAATTGGAGGGGATGCAGCACGAGATCTGACGGCGTGGTGTGCTGGTGTGGCATTGCAGATCTCGCACGCGGCTGGGCGATCCCCCCCATCTCAAAGAGAGACTGTCTTTGTCATCCGAAGACAAAAGACGATGATTGTCTTCCTACCTTTCCGTGACGCTCATCGGTTGTTTCAGTCCCCCCAAGAACTGGAATTTTTCATCCGTAGAGGTTGCAGCCTCTTCCCGTCAGGGAAACTCTGTCTGTTCATAAGGTAATGTCAACTGATCAACCGTCTCTCGAAAGACTTTGTCTGCCCGTGGAGTCGAAATTGGCGCGAAATGATGGCCATTGAGCTGCCAAGGACAAACACCCCGTCAAAAATGGAAGAGCGGCATGGGAAATTGCGCCCGACACTTTGGCCGCTTTGGCGTTGGCCAGTGCCTGCTGTTCAACACGTGTGTTTGTAGTCGGGGGGAGACGGACAAAGAAGCGCACAGAAAGGCTCTTTGACGAGCCCGCCGTCTTCGTCAAGACAGGAGAAAGAGGAAAGCCGAAAAGGGACGCTAGAAGAAAAGGAGGCATCCCTGGACTTGCTCAAGCCCTCAGGCCCCAGTCTGTTTCCGCCCGCCGCATACCAGTCCCAATTCAACTCCGGCCAAGGCACACACACCATACCAATGCGGTGTCTTGGAGCCCCCAGACTCTTGCGCTCTTGAACAACGGCGCGCGGTCAAAGACGCCCCGTCGCCTCATGGCTCATGGTGTGCGAGACCAGAGACCCGGCCTCGATGGGGTTGAAGCCGCAGCAAGCCGGGATCCTGCTGCAGCCCGCGCTCTCTGCGAGAATGGAGCCGGTTTGCTAGTGTCTCCCCTGGCTAAATAGGGGAGCAGATCGCTGGAGCCAGAGTCCTATGTAAAACCGAGGGGGAACTGGCTGAAAGTACCTCTCTAGCAATTTCGACATCGACTTTGACGGGTGCATCTACATCAGACTGGAGGGCAAATCCGGGCCATCAACGGCTTTCTTCCGGTCATCTCGAACCTTAAGATGGCTCAGGTGAGGCAATCGACCCCCCCCAAACAAAAACAAAAAAGGTTGACAACCGCCGATGGCGTTGAACGTGGCCATCTCCGAGTACGAATCAGCACCTTGAATGTCACTTCTCCGACGACGCGTTGCCCTGTAGATCTCAAATCTGATGGTTCGCATTGAGGAGTTGGACGTTCGAAACAAAGCCGATGGGTCCAGCGCAACAGGATGATGTAGGCAGGCGGTGAGGCAGCCGGCGATAGCTGGACCCTGTTAAGAAAACAATCGGACACGGGTGCTCGACTTGGAGCTTCATGATTGGCTGCTGCGGTGAGCAAAACAATATCCCACGAAATGATGGTCTGTATCAGGAGGCAGCGGGAGCCGATGCAGTTGGATTGGCGTTCCTTTCATATCAAAGTGATGGTCCGGAAACAATTTGACTCGTCAAAGCGAGCCAATTCGAACGAGTCTCTGGAAACGGCGCTCCCTGCGTTGACATACAACAGTCCGTCCGGTGGACGTCAACGATCGCTGACCAGCATGTCTGCCGACCAGAACGGTTGCAAGGCGCAATCAAAGTCCCATTTTGAGGTCCGCAACGCACGGCGAGCAGCTGTCAGTGTCACCGCTTCGTCTTCGGTCGGGCTGCCAGGTCGGTCGCTTGTGCCGAATGACATGGAAGCGACAAGGACTGGTGGCCATCAAAAGGGAACAGAGGCCCCGTTCGCTAGAGGCTGTCTAGCCGGTCCCCGGCAGCCGCGAGTTGGGCAGCACTCAGGTGGCGTCAGTCGCCAGTGCCGCAGGTCCACGTTGGTCGTGTTTGCCTGTCGGGCGCTGAAGAACCTGCCAACGCCGCCATGGACTTGAATCCTTCCTCTCGTCAGGCAGGGCTGACTTGAGCCACAGATGCCGCCTGGTGGTGATGGGTGCCCCGGGAAACAAGAGACGCGGTTGCTGGCTGCCATCCTCGGCCCAGCAGCGCCATCAGCAAGCTTGCATGACGGACGTCTGCACGGGGAATTGCTTGCCTGTCTGTACCTGACTCCCGTCCAATCCTCTTGGAGAGCCGGCCGTTGGTGCAGATGGGGCCCCCCATGCATCCCGTCCCATTGTGATGCCATCCTAGCAGCCGTTTCCCCCAGCTCCCACTGGACAGATGGGCATTTTGCTTTGCGCGTTGAGACACTCTTGACCCGTACCTAACCCCCCATGCAGGCGTCCAGGGTCCTCTTTGCGGTTGATGCGGCGACGAGGGCAACAACATCCCGCGGCGACGCAGGGACACACGTCGTCTTCTTTTCGTCTGGAGACTGGAGACTGGGGGCGGAAGCTGGGCCCGTGGGCGCGGACACCCAATAAGGTCGTCACTGGCGCGACTGGAAACGAAGGACGCGTCGAATAGCGACTGTGCCGCGGAAGCTTTCAGCGTGGCCCCCCTTTGGGTTTTTGGGACGAGTCTTGTAAACTCTGAATAGGAAGGGCGCGGCGCAGATAACAGATCAGTCAGATCCGGCGCAACCGCCCACGGGCAACTCTAGGGCGCACACACATGGGATGCTGCAGCAACCCGAAACTCGAACTGGCTCCCTGGAACCTGGACGACTCGTGTCGTATATGAGGTGAGGTCGTACGGATGGGTGCTGCCGACAGGCAATCTTGGATGCGATGCCATGCGATGCGATGCGAGGTGCTGCCGTCGGCCGGCGCCTCACACGTAAGGTAGGTACTTTAGGGGCAGGCCAAACCGTACATCATCTCGCTGACAATAGCAAACAGCGGAGTCTTCATCAAACGCTTCCGAGCCGCCGTGTTGACCGGAGGTCTGTGAGGTCGTCCTCCGAGGACACTGGCAGTCAAGTGACGGGCAGACAGCGGAGCGGAAATGATTTGTTTGCTTCGGGCTGTGGGGAAAGGGCAAGAGTCCCCGGGCTGTTGTTGGCCTTGGGACCCCTCTCCCAACGAAAGCGAGCGTAGGTTCTCTTTGCCCTTCCCTACCTTGGAGAGGCAGAGCTCTAGAGAGAGAGAGAGAGCCGATGGATGGGATGGGCCGTGATGGGATGGACGGCCGATGGTGGATGGATTGAATTTGATACCCGCCCGCTCCATAAGATTTGCCTCATTTTGGAGAGGCTATTTAGCGGCCTTTTCTCAGAAGGAGGGGGGCCGAGAGGGGGCAGCACTGAACACGCTATTTGGCGGGTTCCATTTGATCACACCGCCCGCGCAGCGACCTGAAGGTTGAGGTCGGTAAGGCACCCTGCGGAGAAGCACCCAGTACCCAGGCCTGTGAGCCCCGGGCAGAGCTGGTGCGAGGTACGGGTATCCCTGTTAGGCCGCTACCGACCTCCCTTCCCAAGTGCCCGCGAGTGAGGGGCCAGCGGGCGGGCACCGACCACCACCAGCACCACTACCGCTTCTTGCGCTCTTGCCCGTCACCCGCCTTTTTTTTTTCCTTCTTTTTTTTCTCTGTGGTTCCTAGGCAGGTACCTAAGGTATTTATCTAAGGTACCTTACCTTACCTAAGGTAGGTAGGTACCTTAGGTAAGATACCTCAGACCCTCCTCCCCATTTGACGTTCCCCCCCCAGGTGCAGTGCGTGCAGCCCACCAAGCGCGGCCTGTCTGCGGCCTGCAGCTGCAGTGTGTCGCCGTAGCGTACAGTAGCCCCTAATACCCTGCCTCTTGAAGCATCTCTCGCCTGCACGATCAAGGGGAGCTACCTGTCCGGATAAATAAACCTGTGCATCGGTCTCGTACCTTACTTTCCGGCCTGAGGTAGGTACAGGGCCGTAGATCCTCGCCAGAGAGTCAGGGACCTGGCTTGGCCTGTGGCACGTCTTGACTGAGGCGCTGAACTACGTACTACCTGAGGTACCTATAGAGGTAGGTAGGTACCTCCCTACCAACCTACCTTACCTGGTAGAGGCAGTGCGGCTTGGAGTCATGTACCTGCCCACACAAAAACGCCCGGGCGGTACTTGCTGCCCGCCTCAAATGACAATCCACTCCTCCCACTGACCACTGCCCGCTGCCCTCCACTGCGCTGCACCGCTCCTCATTCGCATCTTCGTACCTTACCTTTTTGCCGGGGGGGCGACGACCGAGAAAGAGGCTCCAGTGCTCCAGCGCTCCGCTCCACCACCCTGGCCGTGACCTGCCTGCCACTGACAAGCGGCGACGGGCCCTTCTTTTTCGACAAAAACAACCACCCGACCAGACCAGCCCAGTCCAGTCTGCACCGGTCCAGTCCAACCTCACTCCTACCTGCCCCCGTAGGCTTGGTGGTTACGCCTCCCGCGCCCGCCTCCCTTCCGACGACCTCGCGTCCCCGTCCCAGTCCCAATCCCAGTCCCAATCCCAATCTTGTCCTTCTTTCCTCCATCCCGACCCGACTCGCGGGCTCCGTCCATCGCCTCTTCCACCGTCTGCTGTCCCCCGGAATGAGGTAGCATCTCCAGTGCTCTCAGCTCCCTGACCGGACTGAGGTTGCCCGCTCGCGAAAACGCCCCCCCAAGGCGCCGTCGACTCAGTACCCGCCTCGTCCCTCGCTCCGCACCTCTCGCCCGCTCGTCGTCTCTGCACTCGATCACCAGCTCGTCTCGCGTCCAACGCTCGCATGATCTGCGCGCTGGCCGTTGCACCGAGTACACATGATAAGGGAGCATAGAGTACCTGCCGGCCCGCGACCGGCGAACCAGTCCCCGACCAGACTGTATGGAATGCCCTCATCTTTTGTTCCTCGTCTCGTCTCGCCTGGCCTGGCCTGGCATGGCCTCGCCTTGCCTTGCTTTGCTTTGCCCTCCCGCCCCTGCCCTCTCTTTGTCGCTGTTCCCTGCATCCCTGGGCAAACCAATGTGCTAACCCGGCAAATCCTGCAGTAATAGGGGCATCCCGGACTTGAGAACCGACTCTCCCTCAAAGGGCTCGCTCTCCAACGGTCCAATGCTCAGTGCATCTTCGGCCAACAATCACTCTCTGTTTTCATTTGGTCGGAATGGCGCCGCGAATGAAGTAGGGGACCCGACACCTTCTTTCGATTTCCTGCCCTCGGTCAACTTCGACGACCTCCAGAGCAGCCTCGAGTCCGCCTCCCACGACTTCAAACTGACCCAGTTTCCCTCCCCGACCGGTCAAGGCAGCATTTTGGCACCTCAGGGCATGGCAGACAAGATGGGCGGGGGCTCCAACCTGACCCAGAATGGCGGACCCGCGCGCGCTGGAATTCCCACGGCCGCGACCCGCCCTGGGAGGTCTGGCTCTATCCTGAGGAGACCTAGCACCTCCTCCAACAGGCAGACCAGCATTTCTTCCACCGCCTCCGGGCCGTCATCCATCGCCGACGCCCCTACTGGCCCCTCGAGCGCGAGGCCTCGACGCCAGAGCCACTACCCCCCCGTATCAAATACCAACATTGCAAAACCTCCCAGAAAATCCATTGGTCCTGGCGTCATTGAGTCGGATTTCGGCAGTCGCACTGGCCAGCGGAGGAGACCGAGCCTGATAGGTAACCCTGGTGGCGGCGGCCCCGATTCCACTCGGACCTCGATCGATGGCAGTTCCGCCGTTGGATTCGAGACTCCGCGGAACCTCACAAACAACAGAGCGACAAAGGCTAAATCGATGCACCAAGCACTCCCCCGGGCAAACACGGCAAATCTCTCAACGCCCGACAGCAGCCGTTTGTCCACCATCTCACCCCGATCCCCTCGGGGCGGACCCAAAGGAGGTAACAGCGGATCGGCTCAGTCGAGGAGACAGTCCGTCATGCCCGGAATGCCGCACGCGTCGCACGCAAGCGGACTCGGCGCCAGGACCATCAGTCCGACGGACACGCGAAGAATGAAGCGCATGTCCATGCACCACGTTCCGAGTCTCACCCAGATGGCCAACGCGCCGCCTCCCCCACCGCTCGAGCACCGAGAACACTCTAGATCGCCATCCATGATACCCCGAAAGGCGTCTGCCACGCCGTCTTCCTCTCGAACCACCCCCGACATAAATAGAAAGTCCTACAGCTCTGGTCTGTCCATCAATTCGACCAATAGCTTCAACACCGTGCGAACCTCGACCGGTTCAATCCAACCCAGGGTGCCTGCCACAGGAGCCGCGTCGCGACTTCCGGCACCCAAATCGCATACCCCACATAACCATAACTCCCATTCCGCTGATGACGAGGAGGACGTACCGCCCGTACCTGCTATTCCGAAAGCGTACGAGTCACCACAGCAGTCAGCCACGGACGGGTCGTTTTTGGACAAGCGAAAAGCCAATCTCGCAGCAGATGCTAGCAGCATCAATAGCAACTCGACAGGCAGCTTCTCCATACCCTCTCTTCCCGAACCCGCCGTCAAGGTGGCACGAAAACCTAGCACCCGCAAGTCGACGAATGCAGCAGCTTTGGACACCGAAAAGAAGGGGAACCCTTCCCAGGCGAGGAAGAATCCCCCTCCCGTGCGCCTGCCACCCATCACCGTCGGGCCTCTGAACCCTTCTACCACCGCCAAGATTGCAGCGTTGGGTCAGACCGAACCTGACAGGAACTTGAGCCCTCCTCCGTCGCGAATCACCGCAAAGACGCCCACGACTCCCATGACCGCCTCCAAGAGCTCCTTCTTTTCGAGAAACCGACAGGACGACAAGTCAGACTTCCAGAGCTTGCGGAGCAGTAGTACTGTTCACCACGCTCGCCTCGACAGTGCATCTGGTGCCGACGGTACGAGCTCGTCCGAGTCGTTTGTGGGAGTGTCAAAGAAGCCGACAACCAAGCCGAGCGTGTCGCCGTTCCTGTCGTCTTCAGTGCCCAAGGCAGGACCCGACCCTGCTTTCCTCAAGAGGTCGAAGACGGACGATTTTGGCAGCACCACCGAGCCTCTGGACGTGAAGCCCCTCCAAAAGCCTTCAGGTCCTCGCGCCCCGCGCCCAGTCAAGGCCAAGTCGCCCACACCACCGGCCTCCGATCCGGAAGAGCCACCCACCCCATCCTCGATGAGCTCCCTTCGCAGAAAGCTGAGCTTATCGTGGAAGCGTAACACATCCAAGAACGACTCGAAGACCGCGTCAGACAAGACTCTGGAGCGCAGCCTTAGTAAGGAACAGATGCCTCCGCCACGTCTACCCATATCTGCAACCGTCGGCAATCTGGGCTCGGCCAAGAACAGTCCCAGCCCGTCTGTGAAGGCCAACACCTCGTATCTCGATTCGAGAAGAAGGAAGAGCTCAGCTGCAAGCTTGGGTCACGACAGGACCAAGAGTGAAAATTGGTCTTCAGTCTCTGTTCCCAAAACCCACACCGAGTCGTCGCATCCCCATAACCCGTCCGTCATGCAGAAGATTTTGCGTCCGAAGGCTTCGGCAAGCGCGATGCGGCACCACGACCCGTGGACGGCCGAGCTCGACAAGGACGACCTCGTCGCCGAGGAGGAGATGAAGAAGATGGGCGCGAGACGCAAGGAGACCGAGATTGCCGCCAGAACCCTCGACGCCTTGAGGAAACGCGCCACGCCCAAGGAGCGGGTTGGCGCCCAGGAAGCCATTCGGATCGCCATGCTCAACATCTACGAGCGTGGTGAGATTGTCGATTATAACGACATCTTCTTTTGCGGAACGCAGAACGCCCGCAAGGTCGTTGGCGACCTTCAGTCTGACAAACCGAACTTTGGCTATGACGACGACCGTGGAGATTACACCATCGTTCCTGGCGACCACCTCGCGTACCGATACGAAATCATTGATGTGCTCGGAAAGGGAAGCTTTGGTCAGGTTGTGCGGTGCATTGATCACAAGACGGGTGTGCTCGTGGCCGTCAAGATCATTCGCAACAAGAAGAGATTCCATCAGCAAGCTCTCGTCGAAGTCAATATTCTTCAAAAGCTTCGCGAATGGGTAAGCTGGTCGATGTCATTTGCAATTCACCGCTCACACTGTTACAGGATCCTAAGAACAAGCACAGCATGGTCAACTTTACTCACAGCTTCTACTTCAGAGGACATCTCTGCATTTCTACCGAGCTTCTGGACATGAACCTCTACGAGTTCATCAAGGCGAACGCATTCCGTGGATTCTCCCTTAAGCTTATCCGTCGCTTCACCAAGCAAATGCTCAGCTCCCTGAACCTGCTCAAGCAGCACAAGGTCATCCACTGCGATCTCAAACCCGAGAACATTCTGCTGCGGCACCCATTGCACTCGGAGATCAAGGTCATCGACTTTGGCTCAAGCTGTTTCGAGAACGAGAAGGTCTATACGTACATTCAGTCGCGTTTCTACCGCTCACCGGAAGTTATTTTGGGCATGACATATGGCATGCCCATCGACATGTGGAGTCTGGGATGCATTCTGGCTGAGCTCTACACCGGAGTTCCGATCTTTCCTGGGGAGAATGAGCAGGAGCAGCTTGCCTGTATCATGGAAGTATTCGGTCCACCAGAAAAGCACCTCATCGAAAAGAGCACCCGCAAGAAGTTGTTCTTCGACTCTATGGGCAAGCCGCGCCTCACGGTGTCGTCCAAGGGTCGCAGGCGCCGACCTTCATCCAAGACACTTCAGCAGGTTCTTAAGTGCGACGACGAGGCATTCCTCGACTTTCTTGCCAGGTGTCTTCGCTGGGATCCGGATAGACGTCTCAAGCCGGAGGAGGCCATACACCACGAGTTCATCAGCGGTAAGAAGATGGGTGCCCCGCTCCCGCGCATTCCGACGACCCGCGACGCATCTCCGGCGAAGCGTCATACGGCAGCCACGGCGCCACGCCCACTGCCCGAACCACCTGCCGCAGGCCTCAAGAACGGCATCCCAGGGTCGAGGCACGTCAGCGGCGCGAGCCCCCACAAGCCCGTGTCGGGGCCGTCATCTCGAAGACCCTCAGTAGCTACCACCGGAACAGTTCACGTAGCGACGGCCAAGCGCACCAGCACGGGGCAAGCTGGCATCACCGTCGGCACCAGCAATCTGCCTCGCGCGGCAGTTAGGAGCGTCAGCGCCAAACAGGACCTTGCTTCTGCCGGAGCCACGGCGGCCATGAGCCGACGAGGGATGTAGGAACCGCGTGCCGAGTAATCGCGCCAGGCGATGGGGCATCCAACAGTTGAAGTATTTACAGACGGGGAGGTTTACGAATCATTGGGTAGTTGATTGCTTTTGTTTTTTATTCCCTCTTAACGCTACATCCCTAACGGGCAGTGAACATGTTCCTGCGCCATGACCACGTTTGAATGGAGTGACGCAATACCCAGCATGAAGAGTCACAGCCGGAAGGAAAGGAGTCAAATTTGGGCATGGCGGGGCAGTTTTCTTCATGATGAGCGCGCAGTCGGGGTTTCAGACGTACGACTTGTTCTTTTGTCACTCCACGCATCCCTTTTCTTTTCTTGTCATAACCTTCTTCTATCCCATCTATATACAGAGGCGAGTCTAGCTCCCCCGTGGAGGCCGGAGCAGGGGGGTGGCTCATGTTGCGCGTGGTTGGAGGAGGAGGATACGCTTGCAGAACGGGAGTCTTCGCGCGAGAGGATCGAGGCAACGGCCAAGACAAACGACGGCCGACCGAGCGGCCCGTCGCCGCCACCGCAAGGAACAAAAAAACAGACGAAGGCAAAGACGTGTATATTAATAATGACGAATGGCCTTGGAATGAGTGATGCAGACCAGGAGGGGTGTGTTTTGTTTTGTGTTTGTGACTGGCGGCTTAGAGACTTGAGAGGCAGCAGCGAGATATCACCAGGCTCCAATGGCCGATGGCCCAGACGGCCAAGGTACACGGCGAAGGAAGCGGGAAGGGATGGCAAGTGCAGCTGGCATTGGGGGCCCAGCTGCCGGTTATGGTGATGATGGTGGTGGTGGTGTGCGGTCATCTGCAGCCTCGTGGGCAACGAGAAAGGGTTCAGAATCAAGACGGCGGCGTATCTCTATCTAGAACCCGGGCTTCTTGCTGCCTGCGATCGACGGGCTGGGCCGGGCTAGAAAGGCAACAGTTAATAGAACGAATGCAAAGAACAAGAAGAAGCAGAAAGCCTAACGAGAGGCTTAGAGAAAGACGTGTCCCCGGGTTTCTTGACACCAGATTTGGAAGCAGCGGCGTGCGTAGTGAGTGTCACGACGGCGGCGATGGTCTCGAAACAAGAAAAAAAACCTCAAGGCAACAGTATTCTCCGCGACATGATGTCAAGGCCGCGCCCCAGGTCGAGAGGGAAGGATTCATCCAACGACGAGATCACCGACAGTGACGATTCAGATTGCCTGTCTGACGGGACCCAGCCGGGTCCATACCTATGTTCGAGGCCTCCTTGGCTTGTGCCTTTTTTGCTTGCTTCTATCCGTACCCGGTACAAGTTTGGGGGCCGTCCGGGAAATGGGCGCACTTCGGTTCCCTTTTTGCCTGCCTCTTCTTGGCCCCCAAAGAAACGGCCCAGAGAATTGTGCGGATTGGGTTTCATAATCCGGCCGGCAGAAGGTTGCAGAAGGTCGCGGCAGGTTCTAGATGGAAGGATCCGTCCGTCCCCCGTCGCTGAAGAGCAATGAAGAAGGTGTCTCTGTCTTGCAGCGCGGGGGTGTGTGCTCATCAGGGAGGAACCGCATCCTTTATCGTCTGTTGCTTGGCTTGACAGGTGGTCCGCGAACGAACTACCGGGGGGGACAGGTCATCAAAGAGGGAATAGGCTTTGTGTTATGTTGACTCGAGGGAATCTAAGGAGGGCGCCGAAGTTCTCGTGAGCTTATTCGGCTGACAGACCGAAAGAGAAGGAGAGACGGAGAGGAGCGACATGACAAGGCAAGCGTCGGCGAGTGACTGCCGAGAGAAAATACGCGCAGTCCAATCAACGCCGAGAAAGAGGATGGAGGAGTGCCGTTGAGAAACAGAGCAACGCACAAAGGGCCCTGGGCCCCGTAGAAACGCGCATCGCGGGTCATGACACACTCCCTGGTCGGCGAGTGGTTGTAAAAATAAGGCGTCAAGGGACAGATCCTAGCGAAGCTGAACGGGACCCCTGGCTGTGGAGCAAGTCGGCGCTTGTGGTATGCGTACCTGCGGATGTTTGACGGCCAGCACTAATTCAGACTTTGGCCTTGCATATCGAAACATGGGACGGGAAGAGGCAAAAAGAAACAAAATCAGAAAAGCCTTTCCGCGACCAACACTCATTGTGGAGATGACGGCTTCCTGACGGATCGCGAAGGGTTCGGTTACACCGGGAAGGATGGGAGTTTCCTCGCGGTAAGGCGGCTGATCGGGAGGCATCGAGGCGTAGGGTGGAGAAGCCGAAGTGCAGAATGCCTCGTAGGATTCACCTCTGCCGGCGTGGTGCTCATCAATTCATAGCCGTTTGGCGCCACGGATCCGCGCGGATGTCATGATCGGCACGTCCAGCAAGGCTTGACAGCTTGGAATGGCAAATGGAGATCGGCCGAAGGAGCTGCGGCTGTCTCTGCTCGAAGGTTGTCGCCGTCCAAGGGAGACGTTTTTTAGACGCCAGGCGGGCCCCAACACGGGGAATTTGCCGGAGCTGAGGCATGATTTGGGTAGGTCAAGACCAGTCGAGACCCCGTTGAGCCTCAGTTTTGCCACCGCCATGCCATGTTTCAGAGCAACCTTGCCGACAAAGGAGTCACGAAACGGCTCCGCTGCGGGTGCCTATTCTGCAACAACGATGGACAATTGACTGGCAGAGCGACAGGCGCGTGAGGGGCGTCGCAGGGTCTCCTCTCGATATCATGGGCGCGCGGCCGCGGGAGGAGGCCACCAGCGGAGCTGAAGCAAGGGTCACATATCGTGTTAGGGAGCAAAATTTGCGGTACAGTTTCGGGGATTATTTTTTTTTTTCCCTTGACGAGGGGCCCTGGTGAAGTCGAACGGTCGACTCGATGCTGTGGTCGGGTCGCACGGTCATCCTGACAGGAAGGAGAGCACAGTCAAGGGGACCGTTGAGCGGGAGCGTCGGCCGAGTGCGGATTTGGAAGCGGGGCGTGGCTGGGGAGCCTGGGCCAGGCCTGACATTGTGGTTCAGCAGCAGTCGACACTAGCCGCAAATGGCCTCAAGTTTCAACAACAGCGGGCGACTCTGGGTCACGATCAGGGTACCAGGGACTTGGAAGGAAGAGTCAAGGGTAGGGGGAGGGGTGCCGGTGAAGCGTTCCGGGCAATGGAAACACGGCATAGGGTACGGCGGAAGACGTCGGAGAGACGACGGAGGCTGCTCCGTAGTTCGTACAGAGTGTGAGCCAGCAGGCGGTTATCATGACCGGGGTTGGACGTGGACGTGCCGTTTGGAATCATGGTGATGACGGATGGGCTGGGCGATAGACGAGGTTGCTCGTAAGACGAAGACGTATACCGCATACGCAGTGGATGTGTGCGGAGAGACATCTGCCCGAGTAGACAGGCATCCACGGACGCGAATGTCTGATTGCGCTCACCCGCAAATGCGATGTAAAGAAACAGCGCCTTGGTTGAGGTTTGGGCGGCATAGCGGCAGTTGCGTGCGTCGAAGTGTGGAAATGTCGAGGAGCACGGCCCACACGAGACCGACGGCGACTCCGGCCAAGACATGGTGAGCGAGACGGGGTGACGGCGTTGAGCGGTGGACAAAAGCGGGGCCAGCCCTCTTGAATCCCACCGTGGTGTGAGGAGGCGTGGAGGCCCTGTTTGCTCTGGGATCCGTGATGTGGTTCAGTCCTCCGTGGCTTGCTGACTGGCCGAGGCTGTGCTGGAGCTAAGGAGACAGGGTTCGCACGTCACCCACGGCGACGGGCTGCGAGACTCGAGACTGAGATGACTGGATGCCGCCCAGTAGCAGTACGAGAAGGCGGCCGTCCTTCGGTCGTCCTCCAATCGCTTGCGCTCCTTTTGAGACACCAGACCCTTGCTCCCAGCGACAATCCCCCGCAAAGTGAAATATGAATCGACCTGGCGAGGCTGATTCTTTGCGGCAACCAAAACGAGATGAAGTCATTGATCGTGCGTGGTTATGATGCGATTCCAGGTTTCGAATTTCTGACTGTGCAGCATTGGGTTTGCAGCTCTTGTCTTGTGCGGCTGGCGGACGAGCATGGTCGACACAGGCGTCATGCAGGTCCGGACTTGGAGGGGCATCGCATTGGCTGTCTGCGTTGTCTGCACCTGCGAAAGAGATATGCCGTCCAGGGCACTGCTTGCTGGGATAGTTCCGCGATTGGACGGTGCAATAGGCGCAGAAGAGGGCAAAATGGAAAACGGAAAAAGGTCGTCTTGGGTGTGTCCACCTCCAGCGAGCGGGTTTCATCCTGCCACGCCCGCGTGCCGCTCGGTTCCGCAGATGGGGCCCCGGTGAACAGACGGAGCCATGGGTACGGGCACACGTGCGAGCATCGGACCGTTGCTTGTCGGGCACCGAGCGACGCGCACTCATTGGTGTAGCCGCTTGCTCAGGGCGGCGCGGCAGTTGGACGGTTGCGATCATGTTGCCCGGATGTGACTCTTTGCCGGGCGTTGTCATGTCTTGGTTGACGTCTGGGTTTCGGTGAGCGCAGGCTGCCAAAGACGTCGTTGCGGCCGTGGATGGTTCCCGAGGATTGGGGTGACACCAAGGACGCGCGCGGCATCAGGGCCTAGGGCGGCCTGTTCTGGGGACCGATTGCTGCGATCTCTGTACCGTAGGACTCGACGCAGGTCTTGAATCGGGCCCGGTGCGAGATGGGCCGGCGTTGAATGGACGATGGAGAGCCTGCGCTGGCCTTGCCTTGCAGCCCGCAGCGAAGTGCCGTGTAGTGTGGTGCGTAGACGGTACGACGTCTTGTTGGTGTTTGATGGGACTCGACGAGACTCCGTCCCACCCGCTCCATGCGTTCCTGGATGCGTTCCTGAGGCGCCTCATTCAACAGCAAGCCGTTCGTCGGAACTTCTGTATGCTTGGCTGGGCCAGGCCCTGAGAGTTCGCAGACATCCAATGCTTGGAGGCCGTTGACGTCGCGGACAGTGGGGGTACCGTGGTCCGCCAACCGCCATCCGCGGTCCGCCATCCGCACTGGCGCGAGGCCAAACTTGACTGGACTGGAAGATGGGGCGACAGGGAAAGCTTGTCCAGGGCTTGGGCTCGGGCCTGGGTGGCTAGCGGCACATTGAGGCCCGCGTCTCGACGAGGCCGGAGACTGAGGCGCACGCACACGATGCTCCATGGATGAAGGCTTGGTTGAATTGTGACGCAGTTTTTCGGGTTCGCCAGAACGATGTGCAGTATCCCTACAAGGCCGTTGCCCTCCTCCGCTGGAGCCGTCCGTCACCTGAACGGGTCGGCAGGCGGTGGGGACAACACGTGAGGGCCATGCCTGCCAAATTGGCCAATAGACGGGCTTGGCGGACGCGGGCTTTCGTAATCAGGAAAGCAGCAGCACCCACGAACTTGCCCGTTTCGGTCACATTGCATGGCTGCCCGTCCAGGCATCCCAGGCAGCACACCCTCCTCTTCCTCTGTCGTTCCTTCCATATTCTCTCCCTCCTCCAACCAATGCCCTTCGCAGTTGCTCCTTCCCAGAACCTGGAGGTCGGAGTCAGGGATGCTCCATGCCATGTCCGGGCCCCTGCCCTGCCCTGCCATGGCCCATGTCCATGTCCATGTCCATGTCCACGTCCATGTCCTCGTCGCCCTCTCCCATCAGTACGGAACATCCCATCACACCGTCCTCGCTGGACCTCAACTCACCTTCGTCTGGTGCTGCATCTCCATCGCTGGCACTCTGACAACTTTGGCGCTACCCTGGCTTACCTCCCCGGTCTGGCTCTAGGACGATACCGACACGCTTGCGCACCCAGCTCGCTGCCAAATGCGGACGCTGACCTGCGTCGTGGTGCCTACCTACGTTGACCGACAGCCCTCATGCAAGCTTTGCCCTTTACTTGCGTCGGTGTCGCCAGTCGGTCATCTGCTCACGACATTTTTGGGCTCCCTCAATCTGCCGCGCCTGTTGACTTGCACCGCGCGTCAACGTCGAATGTCGCTTTAGCATGTGCGCAAACACCGACGCGGAAGGAAGGCGACTGTCCTGCCCACCCATCCGGCGAGGACGACTCTGCGCTCCGAGCCTCCCTCGGTGACATACTGCGTGACATGGCCAACAATGGTGGTGTCGCCCATCCGGCCTTGCAGAATTAGAAACTAACAATGTACCTTGACCAAGGCCATATGGCGAGAGATGGAAGGCCCAAAGATCATCACCAGCAGGGGTCTTATTGGATGGACTCCTGGATATCCCAACGCTTGCGGGCCTCCTCACCCTCCGAGCTTTGACGGGCAATTCTCGTCGAATACCAGAGCCCTGGATTTGGAGGGAAGGACCCGTCGATCATGGTCTCAAACATGCATTTTCATCGGTCGAATGAGAGCCTTCTCTGCGGTTGAGACCTGCATTGGCCGACTTACGGGGGATAGTCGGGACCGTTGCATCCAAGACATGGTTGGCAGTCGACATTGATTCCCCTCTGCGGGACTCGGGGGTCGCTCATCACTTCACGTTACGGAGCAGGGCGGACGGGCGGGCTGGCTCTCAGAGATGGTCATCTGTCAAAATGGCCCGTCTGCTCCCCGAGGGCCCGGACCCGCCGCCCCTGGCATGGCATCGCATCTCAAAATCGTCAACCAACTCCAGGGGCCCAGCGGTCCCAGGAGGCTGGCCGCTGGCCGCTGGCCGTTGTCCCTCTCCAGATGCCCGGTTCCCATCTCGCTGGCCTCCAATGACGACATGCTGCTAAGCGCGTTTGATCTGACCATCCTCCCCGATAACTGGGAAGAGCATGGAACATTCGTCTGCAGAAGCTCCCGGCCGTCATAAGCACCAGCACCGATCGGGCGTACAACGGCCAATGGGCTGAAGCCAGCCACTGGTTTGGTGGAACCCCCTAAAGAAAGTTGGTGACCAGCACAAGCACAGCCTTATCCCGGCAACCCTGCACCGTACCTCTCAGCCCGGCTTCTATGGAGGGTGTACATGGGGTGGCAGCGACCACGAGCTTACCTAGCCTCAACGCCTGGCTATTCTTTTCCTGTCACTGTCATGTCAGCGCGAACTCGAAGCTCCCGTCCGATCTACCAATTCCCCCTGTTGCGGAAAGGTCCCCACGGCCTTCAATTGTGACCCATGGGCTATATTGAGCTTCTGGATGGGGACAACAGCCTCTAATTAGCCTCCCCTGGTCTAACTGCTCTTGGGCGCGCTTTCTGTCCACTGAGGGCTCGGGAAGCTGCTCTTGGCACCGTGTTGATCTCGTCGTTTGCGATTGGGGACCCAAACGGCTTTCTGTCGCAGGCTAGCCCATCACGGCGGGAAGCTTTGTGCGACAACCATCGACTCCGGTACCTGGCCTGCGGATCGACTCCCTGGCCTGTCATGCCGCAAAGGCCTGGATTTCTAAGCCAAAGAAGCGTCTTCTCTTCGTGCTCTGCAACGGCCCAAACTCCGTGGCCTCAAAATGAGCAGCATGCTGCAAGGATTAACAAGAATCCGAGCCAATCTTGAAGAATCGCGGGCGAAACATCGTGTCAAGATGGAGGTCTGGCCGACGCCCCGGGCACCACAGTTGGGTGGGCATGGCTCCGCAGTCACTGATGTCCGAATGCATGCATTCTATGGAGCAGTTCGCGAGCCTCTGGCCAGCCCACCCTGCCTCATTTAGCAATGCCAGCCGTACGCTAGCCCAGGCCCGGCTGCAGGTGGGCTGTCGCTCATTTGTGGACATCGCAGAAACCCTCTTTGAAAATACCACAGCAATGAGATGGTTGCTGATGGGCATGTTGGCGATCATCAAGGACCTCGGCCAGGGCAAAGCTCGACGAGGCACCACACCTTAATGCTCCTGCCCTGGTACGATACGGTGGTCCAAGGACTCGAGTCTCGTCCTGTGTCCCCTGGGCGACCTAGGACTATCAGACACCAGGGATGGCTAAGACAAGACCTGGTCTGGCTTGCTTTGATGCCATGATGATGCAGAGTCAGCCCTGCGGTCCAAGACATGGAGCTATCTTGGGTTCGCACCCTGCCGGCAGGCTGCTGATGAGATGGCATGGCATGGCATAGCATAGCATGGCATGTCGGAGCCAGTGCGACCAGCCGATAATAGACACTCGAGCGATTTGTTTCGTCCCTCAAGCGCACAAGACACAAGACACAGCAGCGGCAGTACCTGACAGCGCGGAGGCGGATCAGTGCAACAGCCGCGGCTGCGTCACTTGGGTTACTTCTTACTTGCGCATCTTGGGGACCAGAAAGTGAAGCTCGGCGCAAGTCAGCATGCACGGCTGCACCCTTTGGTTCTCCCAGGGCAGCAGGAAACGCAGCCAATGGAGTTGCGGCGATGGTGTTTCGTCCTTCGTACAACCATCCACCCATGGCACCGCATGCCCATCAGCCCTGCTGCATCTCATCAACCCAGAGTATGGTGACCCTCGGCAGTGTCCAATTTGAGACTGTTCGACTGGGGAGGATGGTGAAGATGAGTCTTTTGGCCGACCGGTCCCCATCGCATCCCACACACCACACACGCTGCATCATCTTTTTGGCAGCGTGGCCCTGTAAGTGCAAGGTACATCACTGCAGACAGGTGCCTGTCTTTAGTACCTAGACACACCCACACGCCCTGGACCACCACACCACACCCACGCAGCAGGGCACCACACGCCCCTCCACCCCAGCCCAGTTTTCCACCGCCCACGCCCCGTCCCTGCTCGCCTCTTTCTCTCGTTAGGTGTGGCTTCTGTCTCTCTCGCTCGCTCGCTCTACTTCTCTCTTCTCACACCCGGCTGCGCCGCGCCTTACAGGGCCATCTTCGAAGGTGCCTTGCACCTTTTCCTGGCTCTGCCCTGCGCCATCATGCCCGTTGTCTGCATATCGCTCTAATGCACAGAGGTGCAGCCTTAGTCATTGGGTCTCACTCAGATGACATCCAGCGCGTCCACTGCTAGGCCCACGGCTGCCTTACAGCTTCTCTGCCTTCGTCTACCACTCTCGCTCCGAGCTGCCTCGAGCGTGACGACTCCCAGGCTGCCAGGCCTATAAGGCCGTGATGCCTTCTCGATTCCAGTCCCTGTCCCTTGTCTGTTTCCGTACCAGTCATCACAAGCACGCTCTCTTTTGAGTTTCCTTTCCTATTTCCTTTTCTGCCTTATTCCCCTTGCTTCTCTGCACACTTGGCAGCTTTCAGTCCGACTCTGGTCACTCCCCGATCTTGATACCCTTAAAAGACCAACGCCAGCCTCCTTCCGCACCCTGACAAGATAGACTCATCCTTGGGCATCTCTTCTCACATCCATCCGGCATCCAATTCACCCATTGCACCCATCAACCAGTACTCGAGCTGCCCAATTCACCCCAGCCAACGACCTTCACCATGTGCTACCAAATAGTCGAGCTCTACTCGGCCTGCCGTTGCCTTTACTACCAGCACTCCGTCGACAGATGCGCTTCCTACGGACGTCCAGGACACAGCGTCCAGAAGCGAACCATCTTGGTTGGCTACGCCTGCCACGCCCACTCTTCATCACACGGCGCCTACGCATCACAACACACCTACTCAGACTCGGGCTACCACTCGAGTCACTCGAGCAGCAGAAGCTCCCGCCAATACCGATGAAATGTCTTGTCTTCGGTGATGGGTTGCTGCTCATGGCGTTCCCCCAAGCTGGAGCTCTTCGAGTTCAGCGATTGGGTTGCCTACCTTCACTCTTTCCGAGGGAGGTCGACATCGCAGACGCTGCGCCCGTCCCAGCTATCTCTCCTCTTCGTCGGCCATGACCGCCTGATGTCTTCGTCAGCGCCTCCCGCGGTACGGTGACTATCCGGCCGATGGTCTGGACGGACTTCTCCTCTCCGCTCATCTATTAAACACGGCTCACTTCCGCTCTTACGCCCCGCCATGATTCAGCAACGAATTTATCGAAGACAGAGACGAGATCACGAAACGTTACGGAAACACTACACGGCCTACTAGTTGTCACCACAAGCGCGCTACAATAAAACGACATCTTTGACCTCGCCCACGTCCCCCCCCGGTCTCGCTCCCCACCTTCGAAACCTTCTCGACATTCAATCTTTCCTTTTATCAAGGGGCTTTATTCGGTCTTTCATTTCACCAACTTATTCTCCAACCCCTCCTAGGAACGGCTGCTTTCTTTATCAACATTGAGCTTGCATAGCGTTGGCATTGGACTTTTTGCATTGGGCGGTTTGGGAGGAACGCGAGAGAGCATACGAGAGATGCTATTAACTTCTAATCGGCGGGTCCTCATCTTTTTGCCTCTGGGCAACTTTTGGATTTTTATCTTCTGGTCTGGCAAGGTTCCAACATTCGATCTTACAGGCATTGCGGCAACGGTTTTTCCTGGTCAGCTTCTGTATTTTACGGACGGGGGTTTTTGATGCATTTGGCAGGCGGCAGCGGATGGGCACAATACCAGGCGTTCAGGGATTTCGGAGGCATGTCTTCAGCATGTCGTGGGGGCGGTTGGGCAGGATCATCAGGGTGAGCGAGGTTCTCGTTGCTTTTTGTGTGTTTTTTTTTTTTCTGTGTTTCCTTCTTCAAAGTTCCGCAAGAAATTTTCTTCTCTTCTCATCTACATTCTTTTCCTACTCTAACTTCAGCTTTTCTCATCTCTGACCTGTATCATCATTCCACCAAAGACGAGCTGCTCTGGAAAGCAGCGGGGACAGCAACGACGGGTGTCAAGAGCCAGGACGACTGCATGTAGGAGGCACTGGACTGCCGTACTTTCTTTGATGCAAGACATCCCCTCTTTTTTTTCTTCACTTCTTGGAGACTCGGTTCTCTTCAGCATCTCGGTCAGGGAAAACGAGGCCAAATTTACTGCCACTCCCCTGTCAGGAACCGGGGGGTGTTGACGGACGGTATTGGACGGCAGACCCTGCAGGAAATCATCGAGCTGGACGCGCGAGAGAACAAAAGACGGGTCAATCCGATCCGAGCCAGAGGCTCATGTGTTATTACCAAGAAACTTTTCTTTTCCCTTTTCTTCCTTTCTCGCTACTCGAAAATAGACGGCATGCTCCAGGAACCACTAAAAACACAAGATCCATCACTGGAGAAACTCATTGAAATATCATTAATTATCGTCATCTTTGCTACGTTTGTTTGACCATGATCTCGTTCCGGCATGTGAGGTGGCAAGAACCAGCCTCGATTGGATTGTGAGTCAAAACCCCAGCCGCTAGGCAGACTTGGGGGCCGCGATGCGTCCAATGAAGGGGGGTGGTCGATGGACTGGAATCACTCACCCACTCCCCCTGGACCCCCTCAATGGCTGAAGACAATGACGATTTTTTGGGGTATCTAGCGGGAATGTTCGTACTTTACTGAAACGGGAACCATCTTTCGAGCGTAAAAATGGAAGGAATGGCGGTTGACGGAGGTGCTCTTTCTATCTCGACTAGCATCATGGGAACTTTATTTCCAAACGATATGCATGTGTGTGGTGTGGTGTGTGTGGGTGAGCTTGCTGCGCAATCGGTGTTTAAGACCTGTGCCTCTGCGGCGGGTTTCTGTCCCTGCCCATGCGCCGCCGGTGAGGTCGCGCGGTGTAAATGTGTGTGTGTGTGTGTGTGTGTGTGTGTGTGTGTGTGTGTGTGTGTGTGTGTGTGTGTGAGGTACCTTAGGTAGTGGGAAAAGGTATCGCAGGCAGCATAGTATTCATCTCTTACACGCCATTGGTCGGGGTTGACGACAGTAGACGCGACGGGGACGAGGGGGAGGGGGGGAGTGTACCGGCCGAAGGACCACCAGCCTCATAGGGTGCCGAGACCAATACTTTAGCCTCGCTTGGTCGGGTGTCTCCCCGTCCGTCTTGTCTCTGTGGCCTGCCTAATACCTCGCACACTACCACGGTGGTCGTTCAAAGTGCTGACGGCGGGACCTTGCTTGCTGCGCTTGCGATGGGGATGTTCTGCCGCGGGAGGCCTTACAACATGCACCAATCCAGGATGGAGAGAATGCGGTGGCCCGTCCGTCCGGGTGTCTTACGAGATGGAGATACTCCATCCCCCCCCCCCCCTCGTCCCTCCCAGTCCTCGGCGAAGAAGCAAACAATTAGATGTGTCCCATGGTCAAGGCGTCGGCAAACTCATGGGAGGGGAGGGATGTTGAGAGGCAGGCAGTATTAGGAGGCTAACCAGAGCAAAAAAAAGGTGAGTGAGCTGCGTGCACCCTTGGCCCCCCCGCCTGTGGTGTGGGGTTTATCCTTTTCCGGTACGGTCGGTCGGTCTTTTGACAGGAACCAGGGCTGCACGGATTACCGCGTGGAGCGGGGTCCCGAAGAGCCGGGTTATTATTCGACGAATACACTACATACTCTATGGGGGAATGATGTGGTTTGACGGTGGTTGACTGATGCACGGTACGGAAGTCGGTCGGAGGACAGGACTGGTGGTGATGGTGGGGGGGAGAGCACAAGAGGGAGGAGAATGTTGCTAAGAATAGATTTATTTTTAGGTGAGGCGGCCGGCCGGGCGGCGGAAGGAATGTCGCTAAACGGGACGAACAGGGTGTGTGGGGACCACCACCGGGGGGGTTGAGAGTGGGACAGGGGCGCTCCTTGGGCAATCAACTCATCGCGGCAGATGGGTGGGAAACGCGCGAGTAGCGTGTAACAAGATGGACGGAGCTGCGCTTGTTTGGGAATAGGCGACGGCATCTTTCTGGGTCGGCCGTCTGTGTGTTGGGAAGGGGGAGCCTGTCTGGAAACGGAAGGGTTGGGGTCTAAAAATGAACTTTTTCTCTCTTCTTCGCTCCGTCGCTGGGGTTGCATGTCATCGTGCCTGGCATGTACGGGACCTTTTTTTTTCTCACCATGTTTCTTTTTTGGATGCTGACACCGGGGGGGGAGTGGGGGAACTTTGCCGTTTGCCGCGTGGATAGGTAGGACGACGCACGGGGAGAAATGTCAGATGTCAGATGTGTATATGGATATATGGATATGTGTGTGTATGTATGAGTGTATGTTTGGATATTCCCCCCCCCCCCCTGGCTCGTGGTCATGATGAGGCTGATGATGCGAATTAAGAATGGGGCTCTTGCGTGAGAATGCGATCGCGCAGAGAATGGAGGGGGGAGGGGCCATGGATGGGTATGAGAATACACACTCCCCCGACATGGAGGGTTGGGCGAGAGCAGCCAGACCGACTGCGACCGCAGCATGGCTCTTTCGCGCGCCATAGCCGCAGCACAGCACGGCACTTAGACGACGACAGACGCGGGGAGGCGCAAGCTGTGTGCCGCGTGTGCGGTGCAGCGTGGTGGACTGGTGGACTGGTGGTGCTGCTGCGTACACGCCGCAAGCGCAAGCGCCGTTTTGGTGTGTCGGCGCTGCGTCATGGTTCGAAGGCGTTGACGGGCTTGACGCTAGGGCTCTCTCTGCGTGTGTGTGCATGCGCATGCTGCCCGTTTGGCTGTGTAGGTACTGTGTACTTACCCTCGGGAGGGGAAGGGGCGTGTCGACAGCAGCCGCAGAACATCACAAACAGCTGCAATGACACCCAAGAAAGGAAATAAAAAAACAGAAATTAAAAAAGAGGGCTGGATGAAAATGAGATGAAGCGATGCAAGAGACATCAACACAATCAAGACAAGGCTCGAGATGGATGTGGGCTTGAGACAGCAGGGGACTTGAGACTAGGTAGCTTCCATCTTAGCCGCACGCTGCTGCCCTGGTTTATTTTCTGCCCAACGCTAATCCGAATCATCCCTGCTGCCCACGGCGACGGTGCCAGGGCGAACATTTGGCTGGTGGCCTGAAATGTGTCAAATGTCTTTAGACGAGGCGTAGCTGAGGTTTTTGGGGAGGGGAGGGACCCACGATTTCGGTTGGTGGGTTCTTCGTCTTTGCTTTTTGGTTCAGCGGATGGTGGTCGGTGGGCAAGGGGTGGTCTTGTCGAATTGAATCCTCACTGCCTTATTCTGCTTCTTTTTTCCCTTGAAAGGATTTCGGCAGCACGGCTGCTGCCTCCAAGGCCGTGTATCCAAGACTCAACCAACGCGGCCAGGCCAGGTCCGAATCCTTGAAACGATCGAAGATCGGGTTGGAGGCTTGGGTCCCGAAGGAATGAAGAAGAGGTTGTCGTCAGGTGCTGGGTCCGGGGTCCTAGGGCCCGGGCCATCAATGGGACCTCAGTTGATTAAACGAGACACACCCACCCCCCGGGCCATTCCGCGATGGGGATGGGGATGGGGACGGGGATGGGGCAGCGGCGGCGAAGGAAGCACAGAAGGCAGCAAGGCATTCCCTCCCAGACGTGGAATCACGCCAAAAACGACACACATCAAGACGAACGAAGCAAGGAATGTTCCCGGATTGTGTGCAGGTTGCGGAGCACGAAGCGGGCGGGAGAAACGGGAGCGCGAATCCTGTCGGGCAGAATCGATGCTTGGCTCTGTGTTGCGGCTGGTGGTCTCTGCCGCCTGGCCAAGACCGCACCTGAACCCCAAAGTTCTGCCTAAGTGGTGATATTCCTGGTTGAATGTTGGCTGCCCCGCGTATTCCGGCGATGCTGAGGCCCCTCGCCTGTCTCGCAGAGGCATGTTACAGAAACTCCGTCGTACTGTCTGCCTGTCGAGGACAACATACGATTGCAATCGAAGGATTCCGGTATTGACCCAGCTGAAGGGTAAACCTGCCCAAGACAGAAAGAAGGAAGTACGGGGGGTCTTTTGCTCGATGGGAACTAAGGCACCACCTTTGGTTACCTAGGTAGTAAGGTAGGTTGGATCGTGTTTTTATTGGGGGGTACAGCGGGCAGGTTTTTTGGAGTCTAATGCAGCCGAATATGCACGGTCGCCCGCGGCTCCGCGTTTCTTCGGTGTGCATTTGCAGCGAAGGAGCAACGGCAAGTATTACACCCTATGGAAACCTTGGAAAATGTCTCGGTTCTTTTGGAGGGGATGCAGACGCCATGAAAAATGCAATGCGCTCGTTGCGGCCGGCCTTTACTTCTCTCCATCACTTGACCCGGACGCGATCGATCGTCACATGTTGGGGAAGTGACAGCCCTGTTGATGGGGACTTTTGGAGAGCTGAAGGCACGATTTCCCAGTTCATGTCTTGCTGCTGCTGCTGTCGATGTGCATTGCATCGACAGTTGCTACATCGGTTCATTCGAGATGCACAGTACCTTACGAAGGTCCTTTCGAGCGCCTGCGCAAGTAGGTGGATTGCGACAAGACCGATACACCAAGGCGATGTCGGTGTCGGTGATCGCACCCCACCACACACTCGACGTTGTGCCGTTGCACCCGTGTTTCTCTTGATAGCTGCTGAAAAACAGGTAAGGGTGGGTGTCGGTCTGGATGTAATTTCGTTCCTGACGATTCAGCCCTGCGCCGGCAAGGTTCGCGGTTCGCAAGAATGTAGGTGCCTGGCCGGGGGGCGGGTGGTTCAGATGCTTGGGCCATACCCGGCGATAACATGACTTGCATCGACGGTTACACAGAGCCCGGCGATAGCGACGGCGACGGCGGCGGCAGCGGCACGGCAGCGGCACGGCAGCGACAGCGGGGTGTGACGATAATGCGCCGCCACCACTCTTGCCCCCTTGGCTGGCTGCCGCCTTGCGAAGGAATGAACCGTAGGCTGGTGGTTCATTGCCATGAGGGCCTCGAGAATATTGACTTAAGCCGTGGAAGGCATTTTTGGGTTGTGAGGTAAGCTGTGGCTGTCGACGGGCTTGGGCGGTGGGCTTGGCTGGTCGAGAGTCAGATTGAGGCTCAGTCTCGTGGCACCCTTTCGCCTGCGATAGGTGACCGGCGGTGCCTGTGTCAGGTGTGTGTGGCGGAAGGTGAGGAGCCGAGGTGTGCAAGGCTCCAGCCTCCCCCCCGAGTGCGCGCGTGAGGTTTTGAGAGGACGCTTTGGGGAGAGGCTGTGGCGGTGGTGGCGGAAGGATTCGGACCCGGCGGCCCTGCGGTTGCGGTCCGCACTTCTGTCCTTTCGCGGGGTGCTGAGGAAATGCGTCCAGCAACATTCCCAGGCCATTGGGCCGCCGTAAGAAACAGTGCAAGGACGCTGAAACTCGCCGCCTGTGAGGGGACAATTCGGGCGGCAACTACCGGCGGCCAGTGCCCCTCCACGGGCCCTGGTGGGTCCCATTACGGAGGTCGTCCGGTTCGCGTCGCGTGCGCGCCTCAGCGACCATCCCGCAACCTCACGCATCGAGCCTCGGACTTCTCGAGCGGCTGGCCGGCATCGAACCTCCTCCCGCGCCGCCAAGACAGGTCGGCATCAGGACTTTGACACCTCCAGATCACATACCAACTCAATTCACCGAGATGCCCTGCCTGTCTGCTTCCCCGCACAAGCCGGCTTTTCCACTGCTCCTCTGATTGATCAAAAGAGCTTCTTCCACTTCAGCCCTGGTAAGTGCCGTATCAACATCACCATTAGCACGTGACCCGTGCACTCAGGAACATCTAGGTAGTCAGAAATATCCCGGGAATTTATTCAACCTTCAACGATTGCGCGTGAAGTTCAGCAAAGAAAACCACTGACCGCCCTCATAGACCTCACACGACAGCTGTCCTACCTCATCCAACAGGGATGGCTCCAGGACAGCTCCCCCGCGTCCGCTCATCGGAGGCATCCATTGAAAAGGGCCGCGCCGCCTACGCAGAATCGCGCTTCCGCGTCGCCCTCGAGCACTTCACCCTCGTCGCAGGGAACTGTCCCTGCTCAAACCCATCATCGTCATCAGCCGCAGGTGGACGGGATGCGGGTCAGCAGCGCCGACGACGGGAGAGATGCACATGCCGCGACTTCGGGCAGGCCATCTCCCGGTACCGCCGCGAGAGGGGCGCCGTGTACGCCGAGGCGACGAAAGAGTGCAAGTGCGGCGCCGAGAAGACGTGGGGTCGGTGCCACCGCGATGGACACGTGCAGGCGCTTGACTACAGGGCCGCGTGCTTTGAGAAGATGGGGAAGCTGGACATGGCGAGGAGGGATGCCGAGTGGCTGCTCGAGATTGCACCCCGGCGGTTGGAGGTGAGTTGTCCGGCTGTTTGTTGTAGTCGGGCCCCTGAAAGTCCACCGAATCGTCGCCTGACGTCTCACAGGGGTACATGAGGTTGGGAAAGATTTACAGGCTTGAAAAGAAGCCAGAGGCGGCGTGGGTTGCGTGGAGTGCCGGTATCGAGGTTGGTCAAAAGGAGGGACTCGTCGGGACGCCCAAGTTTGAGGTACGTTTGCCGTTGAAAAACCAAAGGGTTGGGCGTCAGCTGACGGACGCAAAGCAACTACGCAAAATCAGGGAACCCTTACACAAACACTTTTTCCGCAGAGACCCTATGGATCTGCCCGTAGAGTTGATTGAAAAAATATTTTCATACTTTGAATTCTACGAACTGTGGTAAGTCAATCTAGCCCCTTTTGATATCACGGCCTAGCAACTGACAGCAGACAGTCGAATAGCAGGCGTCTCCAAACGCTGGGAGCAGGTCTTCGACACCCACCCCTACATTTGGCGCCAGCTTCACTTCCACCCAGTCAACTCCCAAAAGCCGCCGCGCGTGAGCTTCCTCAAGACGCTCCGCCGCCGCACCGCCGGCCGCGCCCGCAGCCTCGTCATCCCCAACGCACACGCCTTCCAGCTCAACGAGTCCAAATGGATTCACCTCATCCAGACCACAAATCCGCAGACGACGGCCCGCCTCGAGCTGGGCGGCGTGCGCCGGGGTATGGACGGGGCCTGGGGGTTCAAGCTGCCACCGAAGCCGCCCTTCTTCGAGGGCCTGACGCATCTGAAACTCGGCTTCACCCAGCAGCCCACGCCGGACTACACCGGCCGTGGCGGGCCACAGGCCTTCGTCAGGCAGCTCGTGGAGCGCGCCGGGGAGAACCTGCAGAGCGTCTCGCTCGTGAGCATGCACCTGAATGACCTGAACTGGCCGCAGCTGCCGCGGCTCAAGATCCTGCAGCTGACCGGCCCGCTCAACGCTACGATCGCCCAGCTGACCCCTGAGCGGCGACTAGACCCGGTAAGTTAACATGCCAGGACCGTCATCATTATCCATATGCTAACCAGAAGCAGTTCGTCCTCGCCCGGGCAACCCCGAACCTTGAACAGCTCTACCTCGACAACTTTGGCGTCTTCACCGGCGTCGATTCCCTCGAGCCGCCAGCGGACTGCTGGGACCTCTGGAAACATCTGCAGGTGATCCGCCTCGGCACCACGCGCAGCGGCCTCTCGATGGGCAACAAACGCCACTTCCCGCCCCTCCACCGCTCCTCCTTCCGCGTCTTCGAGGCCCGCGCCGCGCAACAGAGCAACCACGGCGACTGGCTCCCGCAGCAGCTGCCGCTCGACTACTCCGGCTACGAGGCGGCGGCGGCGTCCCCGGCTGCCCACGACGATGCCGACAACCTCGACCTCGTGACCTACCCCAACCTCGAGCGCTTCTGGATGCCGAGGCTGCCCCTCAGCGTCGACCTCGCCACCGTCCTCCTCGAGCCCGCCATCCGCTCCGGCAGGCTGCGCGAGGTCGGGCTGTGCTGGCGCCAGGACCCGGGCCAGTACTTCCCCGGCGCGCTCGACTTCCTCCGCGGCGCCCCCAGCGTCAGGACCCTCGGCTTCTTCGAGTTCGACTTCGAGAGCCACGAGGCCCTCGTCAGGGACCCGGCCCACCGCGGCGTCGACCCGGGCGACCTGCTGTTCCGCTTCCTCGAGTCCTTTCCCAACCTCGAGGTCCTGGAGCTGCACTCCGCCATGTGCGATCCGCGCCGCGTCGGGGCCGTCATCGAGCGCGTCGTCGCGCTAGGCAGGCTGAAGAAGGTGTACCAGAAGGCGCTGACGGGCGTCATGATGGACCAGCTCAGGGCGTTCTGCGAGGCCCACGGGGTGGAGTTGGCGTATGGGAGCTGGGAGCCCGCTTTCCCCGTGCCGCTGGAGCCGTTGGAGCCGGTTGAGGCGGCGTGAAGAGTAATTGCAGTTGCACACACAGTCGGGAATGCTTCAGATGAGCATGTTGGGTCTGCTAGGCGTTGGGCGTTGTTGACCACTTTAGACAGAACGATCTCCCATGTGCATATGCCTTTTTTGAAAATCACGATACATGAACCGCGCGCGGTGTGATTAGGACCAAGGGTTTCAGAACAGCAAAACAGACATGTTTGAATTAGATTATCCAAGCTCCTCGCTACTGAACACAGCGACACTCACATACAACGCGCGCTCGCTTGCCTAGTTGCTTGCTATAGGAAGAAAACCGTGTGACGACGGTGATGGTGATGGTGACAGCAGACAACTGTGAACAAAAAAAGACTTAGTCCTCCCCATCCCACCCATCCTGGCTTCGTTGTCTCTTCGCCAACCCAGTGCGACGCTATCCCAGCATAATCGCTTTCCCTTTTCTCTAACGCCATGGGAATCAATCCCCTTCTCCGAAGATCAAGCAAGTCTCCTCCCAAGCAAAAAGTTTATTATAAGTGGTATTGAGGTGGGATGCGATTCAACCCTTGGAATTGAGATATGTGTGTAAGTGAGGCGAGGCGACGTTATCACCGCGCGGGTGAGGGGGGGACGGCGACGTTGCCGGAAATGAGGCTCTCCATCTCCCAGGGACTGAGCGTGCTTCTCCTCCTCGACTGAACTTTGCTAACGCGTCTATCGCGCTTGCGCTTTGGGGGGTGGAGTTGCGATTCCTCGTCTTGCGGGGGATCACGCTTGACGGGATCCAAGTCTTGGTCTGCCTCAGGCGCCTTTTCGTTGGGCTGTTCAGGTTCCGGCGGGATGGCGACGATGGTCTCTGGTGGAGGAGGAGGCATGGCTTGCACCTGCTGCTGTTGTGTGAGCGGCGCCGCTGTCTTGCCGGTCGCACCTCCGCGAGCGGCCTTGAGCTTCGCACGAACACGGGCGGCGTCGGCTTCGCGTTCCGAAGCAGCCAACTTAGCTGCGATTGTGGCCATTGTCAGAGGGCTTTGTTGCGGCTGAGGCTCCGCCGGTCGCGGCAGGGGCAGACGTGAAGGAACGCGGCGCAAAGGGGTACGAGCTGGTGTCGCATTCTTAACGCCGTTTGGTTGGATTGCAGGGGCAGGGGGCGCAGCGTCATTGCTCTCGTTGCTTTCCTGCGAGAATGTACGAGAAGTCACTGTAGGGGACGGGTTTTCGACTGCCGCGGACGCTGCTGGTTGCGCGGGCGCTGCTGCCAGACGAGGAGGCTTGGGGAGTTTGCGGACTGTCGGTGTTTGGTTCACGGCAGTGGGGGGGGACTCGATCGGCGTCTTGAGAGGAGCGCCGTTGTGAGTCGAATCGGAAGCGATAGACGTTGCCGAGGTGGTGCGGGAGCGGTCGTCAACAGGGTATGAGGGCTTTTGGGGGGAGCGAGGGAGCTGTACTAAGTGTGGCGGCGGTTTGGGAGCGGCTTCAGCAGCGCGAACCTCCCAAGTCTTTTCTTCGGCAATGGTGGTGAAGTCTCCGGGCTTCTCTCGGCGGGGCCGCGCGTCACGGTTGCCGGCAGAAGAGGAGTCGCGGAGGGGGCTCAGCTGAGGAGCAGGCGGGAGAGGGGGGGAGCTGAGGTATGCAGTGGATTGCTGGAGAATTTGGACGTTGGGCTCTTCAATGTCGAGCTCCTCGACATCCACGTCCTCGAAGATGCTAGATTCGTATTCGCTCTGGTTCTCCTCCTCATACTCCTCCTCCCGAGCATCGACACTGGGGTGCTCCGGCGCAGGGACGAGGTGGAGGGACTCGACTCTCTGGGGGCCCGGGCAAGGCGATTCAGGCATCTCCTCATCGTCTTCTTCAAGGTCGGCAGTGCACTCTTCCTTGACGCAGGAAAGCTCGTGCATGTCAACACCACCATGCTGAGTCTCTTCGACATCGCGGACACGAACGGGACTGAGACGGAGACCCATCTTGAGCTCCTCCATATTGACAGGCTTGCCATCCGCTACCATACGTCGACGCCAGCCGTCAATGAGGTGGACGGCTTCTTGCCAACGGTTCTCCATCTTCACCCAGCCAGCGCGCAGGCGGGCAATCTCCTCCTCGCGAACCTCGACCTCCTCAATCGGGGCAAATGACGGGTTCGTCAGAATGGAACGTAGATGCTCGAGAATGGCATCAAGCTCCGTGGCCATGTCCTCAGCGGTCGGCAAAGCGACGGCATGACCGTCGCCCTGGCTTGCCCTGGCATCGCAACCGCTCATCTCGCGCAGTCGTTTCGTCGTTCGTCTTACGAGGCCCAGTAGAGTCTCATTCTCGTCGCTGAGGTTGCGCGCCAGTTCCGTCAGGAACTCGTTCGTCTCGCCGCGCAAATCATAGCCCGAGTCCTCGGTGTTTCTGCCGCTGCGCTTGGGGGACACTTTCTCCTCGCCTTCGCCGGCAAGGACGCTGATGACAGTCACCGCAGAGCTCTTGGCCGCTCCCCGAGGACGACCGGCATCCCCGAGCTGTTTCTTCAAGCCATCGATCTGGCGGTCGCGGCGGCGGACTTCCGTCGCGCACGATGCACGTGTTTGGGCGACCAAGGTCTTGGCGCGGGCGACCTCGTCCTTGAGGCCGCGTACTGCAGCATCGGCCGACTTGAGCTGCGTGCGAAGGGCGTTTTCGGTTGCCTCGCTGATGTCCAGCTTGCGCTGAGCCTCGGTGTGCTTCTCCGAAAGACGCGCGATATCGTTCGTGTACCGGAGGTTCTCGGCTCGGATGGTTCGCAGGGTAGTCGAGAGGTTCTCGCGGTGCTCGGCGTCGCGCTTTGTAAGGGGAACAACATCGTCTCAGCTTGGGGGGTTCTTTTTCTCAAGGGGTATTCAAAACGAACGAGGGCACACGCACATCTCGTCGCAGGATCAAGTCATTGACTATGCTCATGACCTTGCCCATGGTGGCCTCGATGCCGCCCGGGTTGTCGTCCGGGTCGGCGAAGTTGATTGTCTGGCCATCGTGGAGAAGGCCGCGCGACAGCAGCTGATTGTTGATGTACAGGGACGCGGTCCGCAGGTTATCGTTGTCTGCCATTGCGGTGGACGTGTCTCTCGGTGAGACGACCAAGTGGTTGCACAGTCTCTAGTTCAACGCATGCGGTTGGGAGAGTCGGTGGTTCAATGGCTGGAGGCTGTCACCGAAGGAAACCAAAAGAGATGCAGAAGGTGTCATCAATGAGGGAAGAGGCTATCGCGAAATGGCGTCTGCCGGGTTGCAGCTTATGCAGGACGAGGGACGGGCCAGCACCTTTTCTGGGTTGTCTGCAAGGGCGAGTTTTCGGATTCGGCCGCTGTGTATTTTGGCTCGTTGCCATGTCACCCCCACCTCGCAAAGTAAACAAAAAATTAGCCAACACACCAACGTCACATGGGCCCTGGCCCGGCCGTGTGGGGCTAACCGCGAACCGCCTAGCGCCATTTCCTCACATTCATGCCATGTCTGCCCGAGTCACATCTCGTCTCTCCGATCACACTCAAAAGTCTTATAGTTCCTTCTTCGTTCAGCCCGCAGCCCGGGAAACCGACTTGTCGTCATAGCCATGGCCTTCGATCCGACGGCACTTGGCCCCTCCGCCGAGCCCTTCCTCCGCGACGTTTCGGGCGAGATATGGCATCCCTTGTTCCAGCAGCAGTGCGCCTTTGGGCCCGACGTCTTTGAGGATGTTATGATGAACCTGGTCAAGAACCCAAACATCAACTCGTCCTGGCTCTTCCGCGCCGACATTCTCCATGATACCGATCCGGCATGGACACCGTCTGCCCCTCCCCCCACTTCTGATCACCCAGATCAACAGGCCAGCGCCGCCGCACAAGCTGTGCAGCAGCAGTATCAGCCCGTCCCCGTTGTTTTCAAGGATTTCAGCAACGACCGCGTCCTCGTGCGGAGGCTGATTCCGCGAAACACTCGTCGGGACGACCCCCTGGAGCAGACGTGCATCTTTGCCTCCAGCACCATGGGTGCAGATGCGGCTGCTCCCACCAAGACAAGGTCCCTGGTCGTCTACCTCCCCCACGCGTCCTCGCCCGACGCCCTCCCCTTCTACCACCCCAAGGTCCGGGGCGTCGCGCAGCTCCACGAGTGGGACGCTACGCGAGCCGTCGGCTCCGTCTCCATCCACTACCTGTTCTTCGACGAGGCCGATTTCGCCGTTGAGAAGCTTGTGCGGACCGCCCGCATGCTGCTCTCAGTGCTGTACAAGCACGGCCAGGGTAGGGTCGCCGGTTACACCAAGCGGGTTCACCATGACGTCGTCATCCCCCAGGCGCGTTTCCAGGATCGCTATGCAGAGCTGAAGCTCAAGTATGCGAGAGACCTGGTGGAGACCTGGGCAGAGACGACCGACCCCTCCAAGCACGTCTTTGAAGACTTGGGTATTGCTGCTTTTCTGATCGAGCTGTGGGCGGACATGTACAAAGACCAGCCGTTCCCTGGGTTCGTGGATATTGGCTGCGGCAACGGTCTGCTTGTCTACATTCTGCTTCAGGAGGGCTACTCAGGTTGGGGATTTGATGCCAGAGCGAGAAAATCCTGGGCAAAGTACAAGCAGGTCCAGGCTGGGAAGGACTCCCTCCAGAGACTTGTGCTTCTCCCCGATGCCGTCTCGAGACCGTCTTATGCCAACGGCACAGAGCCCGTCCTTGACCTGTCGCAGATTCATAATGGCGCCTTTCCCAAGGGGACTTTCATCGTGTCGAATCACGCCGACGAGCTGACGCCCTGGACTCCCATCCTGGCGACGCTGTCCGAGAGTCCCTTCGTCATGATCCCCTGCTGTAGCCATTCGCTTGGAGGACAGAAGTACCGCGCGCCGCCACCGCGCGACAAGACCAAGTCGCAGTCTACATACTCGTGTCTCGTCGACTGGGCGACGCAGATCGCCGAGGACTGCGGCTGGGTTGTTGAGACGGAGATGCTCCGCATCCCGAGCACGCGCAACACGGCCATGCTGGGGCGGAAACGGACGCGGGACGTGGAAGAGGTGGATATCGATGGTGTCTTGACCAAGTACGGCGGGACGGCTGGGTACTTTGAGAGCGCAGCAAAACTGACCCGGATAGTAAAGGGGCATTAGAGGTTTTTTTCACATGGGTCAATAGTACCTTCTATATGACGAATATCACGACCAAGAATTGAGCGCGTGTTGTCGCCAGTGAGTGCATCGAGCGTGCACCACCATGTTCCCTCGTTTGGAACAAGAACATACTATAATCGTCCCAAGTCGTTCGTCCTGATATGCAATAGTCCGTCCCATCCCAACCTAGATCAACCCAGCCAGCTCCTGGATCCTCCTCCGCGCCGCCTCCCTAACTTCAACTACCACCTCCCCAGACGGCTTGATATCATTCACCAGGCCAACTCCGGCACCCGCCCACTTGCCAATCATCCTCTTTCCCTCGTCCTCGCTCCACCCCGTCCGCAGCCTCACCCGGCTCTCCTCGACCGTCGCCGTCTCGCCGCCCAGCGCGTGGTACTCGAGATGAATATCCCCCACAATGGCCCTCCCATCATACCCTTGCTTCCAGAGCTTGCTATCGACCAGCCGGTCGTGGAACTCCGACTTCCACGTACTCAGCCCGCCATCCCTCGTCGCCACGATGACGTCCTTGTGCAGCTGCGCCGACATGGCCTCGGGCGTCGCCACGAACCGCGTGCCCATCACGACCGCCTCCGCGCCCAGCGCCAACGCGGCGGCAACGCCGTGGCCCTCCACGATGCCGCCCGCCGCCACGACGACGACCCCTCTGTCGGCGAACTCGGCCGCCAGGAGCGCCTTGATCTCCGGCACCAGCGCGACGACGCCGCACCCGCGGGAGAACTGGTGCCCGCCGGCGTCCACGCCCTGCGCGACGAGCACGTCCGCGCCGTCGGCCGCCGCCTCGCGCGCGGCGGCGACGTTTCCGACCTGCACGAACGCCTTGATGCCCTCCCTGCGGAGCGCGGGGATGATTTGCGCGTGCGGCTTGAGCTCCGCGTGCGGCGCAAACAGCCACGCGGCGCCGACGCGGTGGCGGACCAGCAGCGGCAGCACGTTGGCGTTGAAGAGGCCCGCCGTCTCGTGGGAGGTGATGAAGCCCACGCCGAGCGGGAGGGGACCGTCTGCGGAAAGGAGGGCGCGGGCCTGCGTCAGCGCGGCGTCGAGGTCCTTCAGCTGGGCGGAGGACTCGGAGAAGTCGAAGCCGGCGGCGATGAAACCTGCGACGATCGGGTTAGCGGACGAGGTTCATGTTCAAGAGACAGTTGTCTTGTAAGGGAGGGAACTGGAGTGGGAGTGGGGTGGTGGAGGAGGAGAAGTGAGTGTTTCTCACCGAACCCGCCAGCCTTGTGGACTTCGGTTGCCATGGCCGCCCCGGCGGCTCCGAGCATGGGCGCGTTGATGATGACGGGCGCCTTGACATGGGGAAACCAGTCGACGAGCTTAGAGGGTGCCATTTTTGCTTTTTGTTTGGGAAGAGTGAGGCTGCAGTAGGTACTGGATCTTGCGTACGAGACACGGCTATTTGAGTTTTTGAACTGGGTTGCTTTTTCTATAAATCTTGCCGAGGGGCGGTGGTGGTGGTGGCTGTTGTTGAGCGAGGGAAGTGATGAACCGGTGGAGAGGAGTAAGACACGGTGAGACTGAGTCACTGCGGCTGACTTGCAGCGCATGAGGCGGAGGATCGCCGGGGCGTTGCTCCGCGGAGATGGCGGCATCTGTCAACTTAGTGGGCGTTTCCAGGACCTCGGTAGATTCGAGTGAGACGGCCGACTAAGAGTGGTGAGGGAAGATGGGACGGGAGCTTAATGTATCCGTTTATTTGCGGCGATGCGGGGCCCGCAATGACGGCTTTCTGTGCCGCTGCGGGCCGCTCGCCGCTGTTCCCGCCGGTTCCGTTGATAGGGCGGAGCGGCCAATATTTCTGGACCACGACCTCTGAACATAGTTGGAATCAGAAGTTCCCAGAAAATTGTCACACAGTGCTGTGATGCTCAACAAAATATCCTGCCGATGGGCCGAAGCTCTGTTTAACTCTGTTGGGGAATCCCTGCGGGGCTTTTAGGTCGGGAGCTTGCGTAGATCCCTCCACATCCAAGGGTCTTTAGTGAGCGGCTTATGAATCAACTAGGTAGTCTTCATTCGAATGATCTGAGCTGACGGGACAGTATCATCAGGACGGAACCCACAATCTCTGTCTTTGACATGCGCCCAGGGTGGCTTCTATTAGCAACTATCTAATAGGTATGTGTTGCTGCCCAGACTGAGCATGTATATATATTGAGTATTTGTTCCACCGGCATCTCGTCATTCAGCTAGCTGTGACTGCTCGATAGTGTCCGGCCAATCAGCCGTCAAGCCGTCACAGGGTATCTGCTTCCCGTGCCAGCGTATATGTCTGGATATCTGCGTTTCGTGTCCTCTTTTCATTCATTCGTCTTCGAATTCACATTTAGAATCTGGGAGTAATGGCGTCCGGCTTGTTGTCGAGGGCCTCGTCGATCTCCTTGAGGATCTCGGGGGTCAGCTTGTCCTGAGCGCCGATGGCGCGGATGTTCTCGTAGACCTGCGCGGGGCTGCTGGCGCCGATAATGGCGGAGCTGACGTTGGGGTTCTTAAGAACCCAGGCGAGGGCGAGGGTGCTCATCTTTATGCCGAGCTTCTCAGCGATGGGCTCGATCTTGTTGGCCTTGTCGACGAGGTCCTGGAACTGCTTCTTGGCGTTCTCGCGCTTCCAGAAGTCCTTGATGAAGCCAATGTTTTCGGAACCGAAGCGCGAGTTCTCGGGGATGCCGTTCTTGTACTTGCCCGACAGAATGCCCTGGCGCAGCGGGGAGAAGACGGTCAGACCGGTGCCGACCTCGCGGTACAGGTGGTGGAACTCGTGCTCGACCTTCTTGCGGTCCAGCATGCTGTAGGACGGCTGCTCCATGACGGGGCCGACGAGGTTCAGCTTGTCGGCGTAGCGCCAGGCCTGGGCAATCTCGTCGGCGCTCCACTCGGAGGTTCCCCAGTACAGGGCCTTGCCAGTGTTGATCAGGTGGTTGAAGGCACGGACGGTCTCCTCCATGGGAGTTTGACGGTCGGGGCTGCCTTCGGTCAGCAGTAACTTGGGCAGTAGGGAAAGGAGACTTGCCGGTGAGCGTAGACGAGGTCGACGTACTTGAGGTCAAGACGCTCAAGGCAGGCGTCCATCGCCTCGATGACGTGCTTGCGGGACAGGCCCTTGTTGTTGACGACGTTGTCGCCGAAAGCTCCACCCCAGTAGATCTGCCCGGGTATTTGGTCAGTCGGATTCGGTCAGAATCGATCGTTCGAGATTGCGCACCTTGGTAGAGATGACAAGGTCGTTCCGCTTCCAGCCGTACTTCTTGATGGCCTGGCCCATGACTATAAGCAAGGTCAGTCTCCCTTATCAAGCTGGGTGTGCGAAATGAGTAGCCGGTACCGATTTCGCTCTCGCCGTTGGCGTATCCCTCGGCGGTGTCGAAGAAGTTGACGCCGGAGTCGTAAGCGGCCTTCATGCACTCAAAGGTGCCCTCTGGGCTCTGTGTCAGCGCTCAGTCGTCGTCGCGACGGCTTCGGGTCCTTATCGTACCAGCGTCGACGTGGCCGCCATAGGTCAACCCTGGGAAACAGTCAGTCGCTGGCGCAATTGACCCGCAAAGGCGCAGAACTCACAGCCTCCCAAGCTGATGGCGCTGACCTGAAGACCGGAGCGGCCCAGGAAGCGGTACTCCATTGGGGGAAGATCGTCAGGCTTGGACATTTTGCTTCGATGTACTGTTTGTTCTTTGTTGGGAATTCGGCTGGAAAGCAGGGTGTGCGAGGTCGGAGAGCGCAAGTGGAGGGGAACAGGCTGACAAGTCATGCAAAGGGCGGCAGAGACCTTACTTATAATCCCCCGGAATTAAAGAGGGCCTTCTCCTGTTCAAAGAGGAAGCTCCATAAGAGCTCCGTCCCATATCGGTCCCGGTCCTCTTACGGCTGATGCAGGAGCCGTCCAGCAGCGCATTAGGATGCGGAGCAGCTCGCAGCAACCCCGCCGTCCATGACCAGCGACGTGTGTCACCTACTGTTCGAGGCCGACGGTGGTTGGTTGGCGGGGCACCATCCCACCCAGTGAGGTACCTACCGACCAGCACTTGTTACGCAGTTTCATGCTGTCTTGCTCGGGAGCTATGACCGGCGGGAAGCTTAATTCCGAGCTCAGCATTTGCGCCCACGGACAGCAGTTCAGGCGCCGTCAACCTTATCAGAGCCTCTTGCTGCTATTTCAACCGCATCTGCGTCAGCTCCGAGGTCGTGTTATCCAGGTTCACAACCTCCAGCAGACGAAAAGAGTAAGAAAAAATGTTGATGTCACCATCTTCAAGGACCTTAGCGAGCCTGCCTACGCTAAACTACCCCTCCATCTGCCCCTCCAAGCGCAGTCTTCGTCTCCTCGACTGAGACCCACTCTCGCACCACCACCCCTGTCATCCTGCGGGTCTTCCAGGGGTGTGTGACCGTCTCGCTGCTCCGATTCCCCCGAGTTGGCGAAGGGTTGCAGCTGACTAATTGTTCAACGACACATCTTCTATCAAGGTGACGACACGGCGTTGTTGGGTTGAGCGGCTCCGGCTTCTTGTCTTGGCGTGTAGTAAATATCAACTTTCATTGGATCGGGCTCGTCCATAACCTGGCTCATGGGTGCCTGGCTCGGCCCGAGCCTGCAGCATAAGCACACGTCTTCCATTCTCTAAGGTAGGCCAGATGACAACTAAAGCCTACTCCGAGAAAATGTGACAAGCACAACCCACTGATTGATATCTATGACACCCGATGAGTTCTGTCCTGCGGGAAAGACCACTGCGCTATAGTCTCGGAGTTTCTGACGACCAAGCGCACCCCAGACGTAGTCACTATGGGAGCAGGGCGATGAGAGGTTAAACCCGCAGGTGCAGCATCGGAAAACGAGGACGAAATATGCATCTTTTTGAGTTTTAAGGATAACTGAGGACAACTTACAGTCTAACTATGGCCAGGAAGCTGTTCTTTGGCTGACAGAAAAGGTCAACAAAAGAACGGCACGATGCTTGGACTGGATAGAATTGACCGAGGGCTGCCAGACTAGTCCATGAGATATATGCCTAGCAGGCACTGAATACACGCATACACATGTTAGACTCAAACCTCCCCGGAGTTCAAAGAGTGGTGGTGATGTGTTGAAAGATTTTGGTCAAGACACACAGCCACAAAAGGCCTTGATTCGTCCCAGAAAGAGTCTAAATGACTAACAAAAGGAATTCAAAGTCATGACTACCTCCTGGTCTTTCTTTCCCGTGGCTGAACACTGAGTTTCAATCTACAAGGCTGATGATGTAGGGCTCCCTGGTCAGTGTCGTGCCCCGCATGGGTTACAAATGGCCTTGTCGAGAGATTGCGGCCCTCAACGTACTCACAACTCCAACTAAGGCTGGCGACGAGGCAGCAAAACTGACTTCCTTAACGACACGAGCGGGGACTAGAACTTCTCCTTCAAGAATAAAACCTTCGTTTTCTCAAACTCCAAATTCTTATTCTATTTCTTCTCTCCATCTCGTCCTCACTACACATCAACAACACCACAACCCGACTCGCGACACCACCCTTGGGGATCCGCGAGATACCAACACCCAGAAGACAGGTGGCCGAGATCAATAAGCCCAGACGAAACGGTAAGTAATAATTCTTGCTCTTTTGGCACAGCCTGCCAGCCCTTTCAAATTCTACGTTCTCTTTCTACCCTCCAACATCACCATCACGGACACAAACCACAACTTTCTCCAACGAGATTCTTCGTCGTTCCCTCAATTATGACTTGTCCTTGGGAGTCTACCTGTCATCTCTTGTCTTGTGAGACTTGGGAAGAGGATCATATTACCTGGTACAATGGCAGGCATCGCTGTACCCGGCCAGCGCTCCTTCTGCGCGTGCGCGACCCGGGCAGCTGCCCCTTCCCTCCCTTCCTCCTAACGCCTTCCTTGCCCTGCCTCTGATTTTCCCACCTTACTACTTTTTTCGCCCTTGTCTATTTGTTTTTCTCCCACTCCAACCGCGCTGCCTTCTCCTGCCCGGGAACCTTTTCTTTTCTTCATCTTCACCTTCCACTATTTCTTTCTCGTCCAGAAACTTTCCCTCACTGACTTGTTAAACCAGTCTCGACTACTCCTGTTGACAATCTTCCATTCAAAACACCGTCCAGCTTAGTACGTACCTCGCGCGATTGCAAGATGTCTGATCCTTGGGGAACCACCGACAACGCCTGGGGCACATCTGATGCTGCCGGAGGCAACAGTGGCCCTAGCGATGACCCTTGGAACAACCCTCAGGGAGGAGATGGTGGCGATGGCGGCGATGGCGATCGCAACTGCTTCAACTGCGGTCAGCCTGGGTGAGTTCTTGCTTGATCTTTCATCTAATTCCAGTTCAACCCTGACATTCATCCACAGCCACAACAAGTCTGACTGCACTGAGCCCCCGAAGCCTTTCGATGGCACCTGCAAGGGCTGTGGCCAGGAGGGTCATATGCGCCGCGATTGTCCTGACGCTCCTCCTATGACCTGCAGAATCTGCAACGAGCCGGGTCATATTCGCAAGGACTGCCCCCAGAAGCCCCCGGAAGTTTGCCGCAACTGCCACGAGGAGGGTATGTCACCGGCGCCTATTCCAACATACTGTGTGCACATGAAGCTGACCATCGCTAGGACATCTTGTCGTCGAATGCAAGAACCCTCGCAAGATCGACCTTAGCATGATTGAAGATGTCGACGCCGATAAGGCTTGGAATGAGGTCATCGCGGCTGCCTCGGAGCGTGAGGGCTTCGAGGTGAAGGAGGCTATCCAGAAGTACCTCAAGCACTACCCTGAGATGACCTACGTCGATCTTGAGGAGGCCTTCCGTGGACAGGAGATGGGTATCTACCTCATTGCCACCGAGCGTGTCCTTGCCCCGACCCACACCAACATGGACCTCCAGGGCAACCTTGAGAAGAAGTACACGGTCCAGTATCGATTCTCCCCCAAGCCCGAGCGTGTTCGTGAGAAAGCTTCTTGGCCCCCCACTCCGGAGGAGAACATGGCCCGCCTTCGCGATGCCGGAGAGCCTGTCTCTCGCCTTATGCAGAAGTGCAACAACTGCAATGAACTTGGACACACTGCCAAAGCCTGCCCTCAGGAGGCCAACGAGAAGATGCGCGTCACCATCACCTGCTACAACTGTGGCGAGGAGGGCCATCGCGTTCGCGATTGTAAGTTGGCCTCATTCTAAAAAGCAAGCTTCCCGCCGCTGACTGTCACAGGTCCCACTCCCCGTATCGACAAGTTCGCTTGCAAGAACTGCGGGTATGTTGCCACCCCTACATTGAACTTCCGAGACACGATACTGACATTCATTATAGCCAGTCTGGCCACAAGGTCGCTGACTGCACTGAGCCGCGCAGCGCCGAGGGTGTCGAGTGCAACAAGTGCCACGAGAGTACGTTTTTTTCTCAAAGTCTCAGCTTCATCTACTAACCATTCTCAGTGGGCCATTTCTCTCGTGACTGCCCCCAGGGAGGAGGCGGCGGCGGCCGTGCTTGCCACAACTGCGGCGCCGAGGGTCATATCTCCAGGGAGTGCCCTGAGCCTCGCAAGATCAAGTGCCGCAACTGCGATGAGGAGGGCCATACTTCGCGCGATTGTGACAAGCCCGAGGACAGTATGTCATCATCCCTCTCCATCATCTAATCATCTACTAACGCAACTTGCGACAGTTACTCGCGTAAAGTGCATGAACTGCGGCGAGATGGGTCACAAGAAGTTCAAGTGTCCCAACCCTCCCAAGGAGGACGTCGATGACTTTGGCCCCTCCAACGGCCCTGCCGAAACCGGCGACGGCTGGGGATCTGGCGGTGCCACTCAGGATACTGGCAACTCTGGCTGGGGTGCCGGCGGCGACGATTCCACCCAGAATACCGGGGGTTGGTAGACGCCTGTCTCAGTACATACATCTGGTTACGAAACGCTTGGCTTGGTGGCTCTCTAGTCGGCTTTGAGGTCACGGTTCTCCGTCGCTGCTCAGCAGACGACAAGGTTTTCGAGAAACGACTGCAAACTCTCATTCATGATCATGACACATGGCTGGTGGTGTCTCTCGACAGATAGATACGTAGAAAGAAATGCTATGTTCATGACACAATTATTATGCTTCCATCCTACTGTGATTGGTGCCGGTATTTAAGTCTGGCGGCCAGGGACGCTCAGCAAGATGCCCACGAGCTTTTCTTATTCTGGCCCGAATCATGTTCTCAAGATTGCCAAGTGACTCGTGAACGCGCCTAGATAGACCGCGTCCTACCTAGGCCGAGGTTCACCACGACGTTGTCTGACGCTTCACCACAGCCAAACCTCATGCGGAGGACTTCCACCCTGTAACCCCCTAACAGAAGACGGCCAAGAAGCACGTCCAAACTCACTTCTTCCGCACGTGGTCAACCACAATGTCATACCAGTACCCCGTCATCCGCGCCGTCTTCTAGAGCCTCACCTTGTACTCATACTTCCCCCGAAGGATGCTTCGCTGCCGGCTCGAGACGTTCCTCCACACCTTGTCCATCGCCCTGGCCGGATCCGACTCCGCGACGAAACAGACGTACGGGCTGCTGAACGTCACGGGGGTGTCCAGCGCGGTGCGGGAGACGGCCCGGATGCCGCACACGACGCTCCAGCCCTGGTCGTTGGCGTTCGCACCGCCCGAGCCCCGGCTGCTCGAGCTTCGGTGGTGGTGGTGGTTGGGGCCCCGGTCGTTCGGGCGGCGGGGCTCGACAGAGACGCTCAGGGCTCCCAGGACCCAGAACCGCGGGGTCGTTTCGGTGAGATCGTCGTCGTCGTCGTCGTCGTCGTCGGGTTCCCCGGTCGTGGTGCTTCGGCTCCTCCTCCTCTCCCCCGGCCCGAGCGCCGCCGAGCTCAGGAGCTCGTAGTCTTGCGGAATGTCCGCCCACCAGAACTTGGCGTGCCCGTCCGGAGAGCTGAGGGGAAACTCGGGGCTCGTCCGTTGGACGTGGAGTTTCGTGGCGGGGACGTTGTCCTGGAAGCAGAATCCCATCACGCCCGTCAGTGACCCCTTGGGCTGCGGGACCCTGTTTCCTCGCACATGAAACGAGCGCAGCTCGCCGGCACCCACGCTCGCGGGCAACAAATAAGAGCCCGTTTGGCTGGCCGGGGTGATGCTGTCGTGGTCGTCTCCCGGTGCCTGGATGGAGGCCTGAATGGAGACGACCTTGGTCGGGAAGATGCGAGAGAAGTAGAGCCGATCGTAATCGAGGCGCTGGAGGTAGATGCCTTCGCTGATGCGCCCCTTTTGGACGAGCAAAGCGATGTGCAAGCTCATCGATTCGTCACTGGAATATGGCAAGATGTACCAGTTCACGCCGACTCCCTTGTTGGTAACATTGACGTACGGATCTTGGATCGAGTGCGACGAGCCCTCTTCGCCATGGCGAGTTGTCGATTCCGCAAACCACGAGGGATCTTCGGCCAGGATGTCCCAGAAGTCTCGATTACTTGCTCGAAACGCCGTCTCGGGCAGCTTCCACAAAAAGATGGTCAAGTCTTCGGACGTCTTGATGATCTCCTCCTGAAGCCGTCGAAACGCCTTTTGGCGGCCCTCGCCGTAAATCAGAGGCATGTTGACATTGAACATGCCCAGCAGACAGTAAGCGATGTCCTCTGGCCTCGTCGTCTTCCGAGACGCCGCCCATTGCATCCGCTGGTGCACCGAAATGCGTGATAACCCGCCGCCACTCAAGACGCTTTTTGAGATGGAAGTGATGGACGCCAAGCCTGTGGCCGCTCCTTCCCTTGTCCCAATGTACTCCCATCGTTTGTTGTAAAAATGGACCGACTCTGGTGCGATGAGTTCCTGAAGTGTCCAGCCGCGGGTGAACCAACGACTGACCCTGACGTCCTGGGGAACTTCCAGTCTCTCGCCGGTACCTTCTGGGCGCACTAACAAGTTGGCTGATGAAACATCGCTCAAGTACACGTAGCAAACTTTTGCCTCTCGATACCATCGAAACATGGAGTTGATAGCCTCGGACAGCTCGGCACTGCTTGTCTTGTCGATGCAGCAGGTGTCAATCCAGATGTATTCGTAACCCTCATTAGCAGCAAGGGCGCAACTCCGCTGCAGCTTGGTAAAGCCTCTCATTCGACCGGCTTTCCCGCCGGGCTGGACGTCTTGGAAAGTGACCTCCTCATCCTCCCAAGTGTGCGAAAGAATGGCGTATCGGGGAACATCGCCAGGGAAGTCGTCAATCTGAAGCTGTCTTGTATGGAGAAGTCGCATGGCGGGCCCTTTGTTGCTTTCTTCCAATAGATAGAAATGATCTTGACACCCCAATCAAGTCCAAAGATCTGCGGCAACAGTCGTCCTCAGGACTTGAAAGAGGCGGCAGGAAAGCCTCGCATTATGTATAGAGCGAGCCAGCCTGGTCTTGCAGTCAGCAGTCTGTAGAAAAAGCCTCTCATCTGCGCGCCTCGCTGGCGCAGTTACCGTCCCCCAATGTGGTGTGACTTGCCATTGGTTGTTTGCTGCATAGGTCGGCCGCACAGCCTGCGCTATGCATGCGACACATCGGTGAAAGGACCCAAACTGGTTGAAATTCCGCAGGAGAAATCCGAAGACCTATACCGAAGTAGGAAGCAAAAGCTCTTCGCTTCACGTCCCGGCCAAAACAAAAGCTTTCTCTCCCTTCCCCTCCACCGCCTTCTCGGTATTCAAGCTAGTTATTAACAGCAGTCAACGTGTACCGATCAGCGTCATGATCAAAGAATGATTGAGATGAATGTATTCATATTGACCGCCTAATGCGAGTCTACGTATGTTTCCATACAGGTTAAGCCTGTCTGTTCAGTGTGTCGTTGATGTTTGAAAGTTTGTCCCATCCTCATGCCATTATCCAAAAAAAATAAAAAAGGGGGGGCCAATAGCCATCCGCAGATAGTTTCTTGAGGCTGTACAAGAATTGAACACGATTCTTCCCCGTCTGGTCGGGAAAGATGGTATCAAAGCACTGATGCAAAGGCAGGTATGCAGGAAAGCGGGCAAAAAACAAAACTGTACGGGGTCGACATATTTGCCGACGAGTTCCATCTCGGGTCGAACATGATGTGAAGTACCGGCAGATGTTTTCGAGATGACGGCGCAACAGAAAGAGCAGGGTAAAATGGGTTGTTCATAGGCGACGATGAGATCATGACGTTCGTTCATGTCGTGGCTCCGCGGCGGTGTTGCTTCGGCGCCTAAGCAAAGCTCGACTTCTTACGGCGGCCAAACATCTTGGAGAAACCGCTGCTGCTGCTACTCTGTTGCTGCTCGGGGGGTGGGCTGAAGCGGGCAGGCGGAACCTGTGGTGGTGGCTCGGCATTGCGAAGGAATGTTGCCAGGTCGTTGGTTCGGCTGGTGGACGAGACAGCCTCCCTGGGCTCGAACTTCTTCATCGGTACGCGCCCAGCCGAGGAATGCATGGCGGGCCGGTTGGCAGTAGCGTCAACGGCTGCATACTTGTCTTGACCAGCAGGGGCGGTAACCTGAATGGGAACATGGCCATGGGCGTTGCCGGCGCGGCTGTTCAACGAACGGCTGTCGACCTTGGCTGGCTTCGCGCTGTTCAAACCGGCTGTGCTGTCTTTCCTCGAAAACCGTCCAATCAGGCTTGGCGCGCTGGCTTTCCTCTTGGGCATGTTCTGGGGAACGGCTGGCGCGACTGGCTCAGGAGGCGGCTGGTAGTTTTTGAGGAAGTCTGCCAGACTCTCTTCCTTCTTCTGGGGAGCCCGAACGGCTTGTGCATACTCCTCTTCGTCTTCATCGCTCAGATCGATGGCATAAGGATCACGAACGCGCCGCCTTGTGCGTTTTGGCATCATATCGTCATCGTCAAATGCATTGCCGTTGGAGCGATTCTTGAGAAGGGCACTCTGAGAGTTGATCGACGACTGAACGGAAGGCATAGTGATATCTGTCACGTTCGTCGAAGCCTGACTGTATCGGATGTCAGGGAGGCTGGCGTCGACTGCCTTGCCTCCAACAGCACCTGACATTTGGTCGGAGTCCATTGTAGTACGGAATGGCGCGACCGTACGGGGGATGCGAGGGTTGTTCGCATTGGGGGGCCCTCGTCGAATGAAGTCAATAAGATCGGAGTTGTCCTCTCGGTTGTCAACAGCCGCGTCGCGGGCTTGAAGGCGGGGCCGATGGTTCGACGACGAGATTCGTCTCGAATCGAGGCTGGTCTTCATAGGCGGCGGTGGACCGCTTAAGTTGCGCAGCGGCGCAGGTCCGTTGTCAGCTGTTGGTCCAGTGGATCGTATGAAGTCTGCAAAGTCGTTCAATGCCGAATCACGAGGAACGCGGGCGTCTCTGGCCATCGGGCCGTTCGTCTTTGATCTCGTCAAAGTTGTGCTAGGAGGTGCTCTCGGAACGAAACCTTTGGGCTTGGACTCGACAGGATGAGAATTTAGGCCCGTCGCGCGACTGACAGACATGGTTCTCCTCATGTCAGCGGCAGTAGAGGCGGATCTGTTCCTTTCGCCGTTCATGACCGTGCGGGCATCCTCGCTGCGTCTCGACTTGGGTCCGACGTTCGGACTCGCACTCTGGGCTCGAGCCCCCTGCTTGGTGGTCAGCGACATATGCAAAGTAGTCGAGAAATATGACTTACATCCATGTCACGCATACTCTCCGGTGTAAGCGTGAACTGAATGGTTTGGTCGCTGTGGATGAGTTCCTCGAAGTTACGCGCAAGGTTGTGGTTGGGAGCCTTGCTATCCTCGGATGTTCGGACAGCCCTGATCTTGCCGGTACCCGAAGAGCCAGACGAACCAGACGTGCGAAGTTGTCTCGGACGCTCTGGAGAGTCGCGACCGGCCGTAGGCCGCTCGACAGACACCACCCCAATGCTGGCAGCTGGGGAGTGCGTTCCCTTTACCGGGCGGCTTGCGCTGCGGTCTGGAAGTGTAGGCGTGGCCTGAGATCGATTGCGAGGGGAGGGCAAATGCTCCTCAACGAAGGGCCCAGTGGTGTTCGTGTTACTCAGAATGGTTACCTTTGTTGTGGACTGAGAGTGCTGGTGGCGCGGGGACGGTTGCTGTCGGGCAGGGTTGAAAATTGCCTGTGAAGACCTGATTTCGGGAGTGCCGGCCTTGGGAGTGGGAGTTGAGGCAGGCGTTCCCGACGAGGTACTCGTGGCCATTCTGGCCTTGTCTTGACGCGCGACCTTGGCTTGGGCGTCCTCTTCAGCCTCTGAAATGGAATCGTTGGTGTTCTGCCTTCGAGACAACTTCTCAACAGGAGACCTAGTTCGCGGCGTCGACGAGGACGAGCGAATGATAGTGTCAATCTCTACAGGTTTCGGCTTTGACTTCTCCTCGACGATTGGTGGCGTGGAACGGGACACGCTGCTCGCGCGAGACAGGTTGGCTGTTTGTGAGCGATCGGATGCATCAACAGAAGACGTTCTTGAACCCGCGACTGGGCTCTTGGGACCATGAACATCGATGACGCGGGCGCTGGGAGTTCTTTGCAACAGCTTTGGGGCAACCACCACGGCCTTCCCGGACTCAGAGATGCTCGGCGAGCTGCGACCAGCAATCGACACTCTACTAGAAGTGCAGATCTCGGGCTCCTCAGTAAAATCGTCAATCTCACCAGCCTCGTCTTCTGTTGGTTCGGGGCCTGCCAGCGCCATTGCCGCTCCCTTGGCGGCAGACGCAACACCCGCGGCAACAGCTGTAGCTGCTCCTGCAGCGGCAGCGACGACTTGCGAAGTGCGATTCGGGTTGCGGGGCTTGGGTTCAGGAATTTGTTCTGTCTCTGATTCGGGCTTAACCTTTGGACCAGCCTCCGCGTTTTCGTCCTTATCGGCCCGCTCAACTGTCTCACTGGTTTCTGGGGTTGAATCGGCAAGTTTGGCATCCGTGGGTAACGCCTCTGTGGATATCTCCTTGTCGCCAGAAACCTTAGAATCCGCCTCTTCATCGGCCAATTTGGTGGGGATCGGGTCGATCTTGGCGCGTTTGAGAACCGGTGAGGTGTATGGCGAGGGCGAAGGAGTGGGCAGGGAGTTCGAGCGCTTGCGACTCGAGGGAGCGGTTGGGGTGTGAGGTTGAGACATGGTAGGGGTGGGCAAGTCGTTGCTGGGCTGGTGTGTGAAAATCATCAGGCTCTTCGGCCGCTGCGCTGCGGGCTCCTCCTCTTCGTCGTCTGAGTTCTCCTCGTCGCTATAGGAGGCAAGGCCAGGCACTTCGATTTCGTCCACGTCGCGATCACCAAGCGGCAGCGGGATGGCCGAGGCCTTCATGTATTCCTCAACGCGATCGGTCTCGGGCTCCGGCTCCTCATTTGTCACTTCCTGGATTCCGAGACCCTTGGCTGGAAGCGGGCTCTCACGGTTTTCGGCGGTGCTGTTCTGCCTGAAGTGGCCCGAGGGAGACCGCGAAAACGGGCGCGCATCCAGGGCCGGAGAGCGAATCCTCTTCTTCCAGGAACGCCACAGCCTGCCAAGCGTTCTGTCCAAAGCAACCCGCTCCATGTCCAGCTCCTCAACAACGATTCTGTCGGCAATGTCGGCAATACTTCTTGGGCCCTCCTTGGGATCTTTTTCGAACTTCGCTCGGAGTCGGTGGTATGCGGCTTGGCCGGCAATGACGAGTGCTTGTTCGCCCATGTATTCGAGGATCGACGTTAAGAAAATGGCAACTGCGGGTGAGATGACTTCGGGCCCACGCTCGTCGGCGCCGGGCTTGAGGTTCTCTTGCTCCATGTGGTAGTCTTCGTCCTCCTCTTCCATGTCGCCGAGCGAGGAGTAGACCATGCACCTCAGACGAGTGCGTTTCCAGACGAGCTCCAAGTCCCAGTCTTTGGGAGATGCTGCGCCTTGTGACTGGACAAAGTCGTCCTCTTCACCGCCACCAAGGTACTCGCGCAGCTCCTCATCGGCCTGGTTGATGGCATCTTTCGCAAGCTTCGGCTTGAGGACCTCGGACACTGCTGGCCGCAGCGCAGCCAAAGTGGTGGCACGAGACGCGGACAGGAAGTTGAAGAGGAGCTGGTCGAGGAAGCTGTTGACGAGCTGCAGGGCGGCCGTCGACACCAGAGCCGTCTCGCCCGCAGGTTCGATTCCATGTTGGTCATACCAGGTGTCGGCGTGGCTATCGTGGTCGTTGGTGACGATCTGAGAGGCGGCCGAGGCGGCGATGAAGGCGGCCTCGGGTGTGACGGAGAGCGGCGGAGACATCAGGCCAACGCTCATGATGGTAGAGGGACGGTCGCTCGATACGCTCTGTGTGCGCGACCTGGTCTGGAATTGAGGTGATGGTATAGCAGAGGGCGACCTCGACGCGGTGGCCGAGTCAGCACCTGTGGAGGCCATGTTTGCCGACGGGTCGGATCTATAAGTCAAGAAACCAAGCAAGGCAGGTCTCCCGGAGCCCCGTGAGACCACAGGAGATTAGATTGAGGCGACACAAATATTGGCGATGGGCGTTGTCTCGCAAGCGGATCGTCGTATCAGGGGGGGGCTGAGGCAGTGTTGGCGGGAGTGCGTTTGCGAATATTACAGAATTGCTTATGTGGGAGGAAAAGGCTGGCAGGTATGACGGCTGGCTGCGTGATACTAGTTGTTAGCGGACTTTTTTTTATTTTATTAATTGAGCAAGCCGGCAGCGATTGTAGAGCTGAAACACCTGGTCCAGGGCCGCATGGCAGTGAAGGACCTTTGTGTGATCCACTCGGGGGGGTAGAGGCAAAGATTCATGCGTGGTAACCACGTCTTGCAGAACCAGTGCCACTGCGGGGAGGACTGGATTGGGAAGACGGGACGAGAACGGGCGAATTGGCTGAATAGAGGCGGCAGGGAGATGATCAATCCAATCCACAGGTCAGGTACGGCGGGCAGAAAGTCTGGTTGCGGTCCGAGAGGCGAGCCAACCGTGGTTTTGGCGAGTCCGGGACAAGACAACGAACGGGTGACTGGGCGTCGAAGCGCAGACAGGCGAACATGGAGGGATATTGACTTTGGGGAGGCAGGATAGTATCCGTCGATCACAACTCTCTTTTTTTTTTGTGCTGGCTTTGGCTGGGCGTTGACGGCGAGTCGCGACGGGAAGCTCGACCGGGGTGACGACGAAACAGACTCGCAGCAAGCGAACGTACCTTATGGACGTGGTGACGACAGAGCGACGAAGGCGGGATGGTATGATCGCAGAGAGTAAACAAGTTTCGGCGCCGTACGAGGTCGATTGGTGTGTGGTAATGGTGATACAAAGCTGAGAGGGAAGATAGCGAGAGACGGGTGGTCTTCGGCCAGCGGAGGTGAGGATGTGTTGTTGGAAGAGAAGAGAAGTCGCGGACGACGGCGGAGCTGGAATATGGGAGCCGGAGACAAGGGGAACAAGGTGTGAGCGAGCGAGGTAAGGTAGGATAAGGTAAAGAGAGGAGAGAAGAAAGAGGGCGAGATGCCGAAGGTCGAGCAGGCAGAGCAGAGTAGAGCAGACCAGAGCAGAGGAGAGTACGGATAGAGCAGAGCAAAGGAGCTCGAAAAAGATGCTGAGGCGTAGGCGTAGGCGTAGAAGCCAAAGAAAACGGACAGCGAGTCGAGTCGTCGACAGGAAGACCGGCAGCGGCCAGGACGAAACGGGAAATTCTGGACCCTAGTGCCAAAGGTATTTTTTGTGCCACGCCGTCTTTGCGATGGTGGTGCTAGTGCGGTGGTGCATTTGGGGCCTGGGGGGGGGGGTGTGACATGAGGGACTTGGGGAAGGACTGCCAGTATGCATGTACGTACACTACACTACCTAGAGCAAGCAACGCTTTCTGGTGCACCTCCTTTACGAAGGAACATAGTGTGTAATAATGTATTTTTATTCGGGAAGCTGTGTATCTACGCCCCCGCACCCCCCCTTGCCCTCACCCCCCTACTTTAAGCCCTTTAGGCCCCTGAGTCTCCCTTCTACTTAATAGCTCACTTAATAGTCTTTTATACCCTCTTAAAATATTTAATATAAACTTAGATATATTTAACTATCTTTTTATCCTTTTAATAAAAATTTTACTTTTAAAAATATTAATAAATCTTTTTAAAATACTTATAGATCTTTTAAAAAGTTAAATTATTATTAAATTTTTTATAATTATTAGTTTTTTAGTATT
>JAOWMA010000109.1:0-113007 GCA_025962755.1 Colletotrichum tropicicola
TAATATAAAAAAAATAGTTATATATATATATATATGTACATAATTTAATATAAATAAATAAGTAGGATAAAACATATAATTAATAAAAGTATATAGACTATTACTTAAAAAGATAAAAATACTAAAGTAAAAACAAAAAAGTTTAGAGGAAGGTATTAGGTTAGTTAGATAAGTAAAGAAAACCTTTTTTAACAGAAGGCAAATTATATGTTTTCTTAAGCTTTCTTTAAATTTATAAAAGAATTCCTTATTTTAGTGAGAATATACTAAAATGGGTGGATGGAAAGGTGGGGTGGGGTCTTAGCGCCTAACTTAGGTTTCCTCATGTTTTGACGTCATTTATGCTTATTCCCCTGACATCTCTAGTTTCTCAGTAAGTCGTAATTATTCTAACCCTGTCTTTCATGTTATCCACTGTTGCTGGCTTTCCAGTGGAACTTCCCTTCAATCCCTTTCCTGAGCAATCATGGCTGAGCTCTTGACATTGCACGAAATGGATTCTCCGGCCAACTTCCCGGTCGACGCGGATACGGACAAAACCAATCGAGACCTGCCACCAGTGTTTCCACTGCTGAACAATGACGAGACAGCGAACTCACTGTCTTCGGATGCCGCCAGGCGCAATCGAGTCGGCGAGGATGACGCTGACGAAGAGCCGGCTGTAGCTAAGCCGTTTGTCCGAATGTCAAGTCCAGACTCGGCGGCGCGAACTGCAGATGCTTACGATGAGAAGGGTCTCGATCGCTTGGACCGCAAGATGCACAAATTTAGCTTATACGAGACTGCTACGCGGTACTACATTGTTGGAGGCGACGTGACTGAGCGCCGATACCGAATTCTCAAGATCGAGAGGACGACAGACGACTCAGAGCTCAGCATCACGGACGATAAGATTGTCTACAGCCAAAAGGAGATGAACCAGCTCCTCGACACGATCGATGATGGCAACAAAGGTACCGGGGGAATCAAGCTTCGATGTACCGCGTGGGGCTTGCTCGGATTCATCAAGTTCACGGGGCCTTATTATATGCTTCTGATCACGAAGAAGAGCACGGTGGCTATGATCGGGGGACACTACATATACCAAATTGATGGCACAGAGCTGGTGCCGCTCACACCAACGCGCTTCAAGGCCGACGTTCGAAACACAGAGGAGTCTCGATTCCTGGGAATTTTGAACAACCTCGACTTGACAAGATCGTTCTACTACAGCTATTCGTACGATATCACAAGGACGCTCCAGCACAATTTGACGCGAGAACGCGAAGCTCTGGCTCATGGTTTACCGGGTGCCATGAATGACTTCAATGGTATGTTCGTATGGAACAGTCATCTTCTGCAACCTGCGACGAAAGCCCTCAAGGATCCCTTTGACTGGTGTCGTCCTATTATCCATGGCTACATCGACCAAGCAGGTACGAATCCCCCGAAATGTGTAGGGAAAATAGCTTATTGTTAAACACACAGCCTTGTCAATATATGGGCGCACCGCGTATATCACCATTATCGCCCGACGATCTCGCTTCTTTGCCGGCGCAAGGTTTCTCAAGCGCGGCGCCAACGACTTGGTACGTATGCCCTATTGACTGTTGACTGGCTACGTACTGTGGTGTTGCTGACATTGGCGAAGGGGTATGTTGCCAACGACGTCGAGACGGAGCAGATAGTCTCCGAGGCTCTCACCACCTCCTTCCATGCCCCCGGACCCAGGCTGTTCTCTAGCCCGCAATTTACTTCGTACGTCCAACATCGAGGTAGCATACCTCTCTACTGGACCCAAGATAATACAGGTGTTACCCCGAAGCCTCCAATCGAGCTTAACCTCGTGGATCCGTTCTATAGCGCGGCCGCTCTGCATTTTGACAATCTTTTTGAGCGTTACGGCGCCCCCATCTACGTCCTGAACTTGGTCAAAGCCAGGGAAAGAACGCCAAGAGAGTCCAAGCTATTGCTAGAGTACACAAACGCCATTAACTACCTGAACCAGTTCTTGCCGGAGGGACGCAAAATCATCCACAAGGCTTGGGACATGAGCAGAGCTGCGAAAAGTCGCGACCAGGACGTGATAGGGACACTGGAACGAATTGCTGAAGACGTCGTTGTATCCACTGGCTTCTTCCACGACGGCGATGGCAAGGTATATCCGACAAGCATCCAGAACGGGGTCGCGCGGACTAACTGCATCGATTGCTTGGACCGCACCAACGCTGCGCAGTTCGTGATAGGCAAGAGGGCGCTGGGGCACCAACTCCACGCTCTCGGGATCCTTGAGGACACTTCCATCAACTACGATACCGACGCCGTGAATCTTTTCACGCACATGTACCATGACCATGGCGACACCATCGCCGTCCAGTACGGCGGCTCCCAGCTTGTGAATACCATGGAGACATACCGCAAGATCAACCAATGGACTAGTCACTCCCGCGACATGATCGAGAGCTTCAAAAGATACTACAACAATTCTTTTCTCGACGGACAGCGCCAGGAGGCCTACAATTTGTTCCTCGGGAATTACATCTTTGCCCAAGGACAGCCGATGCTGTGGGACTTGGCTACAGATTACTACCTACATCACGCTGATCCGCGCGCCTGGTCCGAGAAGACGAAGAGAGATTACATTGACTGGTTTACACCGGAGAACCTGCAGGAGCGCAAGTTCCCGCCGTACACACGGCCTTCTGGCGAAGCCAAGAAAATGCCAGTGTCTTTCTTTGACGATTATTGGGTAGAATACTACCGTCCATCCACCCTATCTTCGTTTCTCAAGATGTTCCCCTACAAGATGAACTCGACCATCAAATACATCCCATTTAAATCCACGCAGGATGGACGTTATGACTTGAGTCCTTTCAGAATCCGGAACGAGACCGACATGGACGCCCATGAGAAGAAGAAGACCAAGAAGGAAGTGACGATAGTCGACCCGCAGGACTTTCAATCCCCACCAGACGTGGAAACGGCGTCAGTGATGTCGGATCGAACCACTGGAGGTAAGGGCATTTCAATCCAGCGCTGGCTCCAGCCGATGCAAGATAAGGTGGTTGGCCATCATGGAATCATGAAGGAAACGCAAGCAGAGCCTCAGGGCTCTCCTAAGACAAAGCCTACCGCCCAGGAAAAGACGAAAGCAGCGCAGTGGACTTTCACCAAGGTTGTCAATGAATCCCTGAACCCCTCAGTCAGCCAACAAGAGGCCGAGGACTATGGAAGATACATCAGTCACCCCCACAACCTGCCCTTGGTTGTGTCTGTGGAGGTGCAGGCCGAGAACCAATCAGAATACCAACACTATGTCCAGAGCAGCTGGCAGAACGATGCAATCACCCCTGTCGGCGCAGAGGATGACGTTGCCGTCTATGCCGAGTTGCTCAAGGTCGGGAGCAATCCCCTCACAGTCACAGAGGAGGACGCGCAAAAGAAGCGGTACAAGGCCTATAGGAAATGGCTCCGCGGAAAGTCTTTCTTTAAGCAGCAGCCACTCGACTAATCTTTTCTACCCTACCATCTCGGTAGGTATCATTGGAGACACCAACGCATGGAAATAAGTCGATTAGGTCGGGCTCGGTAATACACAGGGACGACAACTGGCCGCGCATAGACAGGCCGGCTGATGCGAAGATGGCGGCCAGCATGGTAGCCAATTCCGAAACCGCCTTCATGGCTTCTTTTATGGCAGTATTGGCCGGCGACCTTATCTGCTCATCCTTCAGACTCAACCAACAAACGCTGACAGCTCTCAGTACTTCGCCCGAATGTGCTGGCTGTGAGATTCTGGGCCAGCAATTGAGCATGACAACCGATAGCGCGCGGGAAGTTAGCCTGATACATGCAGGACAAGTGGCCATAAAAGGATCGGTTAAGATCGCTGTCAACATAGACAGCAGTTCCTGTGTGTGCGTGAGCAATCAGACAAGATAATTGGGAGCTGCCTCTCCTCACTCTCAAGTACGGGATAGTGTATATGCCGAGCTGTTCAACGATCAACGAAGCCTGGCGCGCTAGCAATTCCACGATCTTGGCGTACTCGGGCGCGTGCCAGTAGCCTGCGAGCAGGCCTTCCCTCAGCATTCTGATGAGGAGACGGTGCTTGTGGAATTTGCTCCTCTCATCCGGGAATTGGGCGCTTGCAAGCTGCATGGCTGCACCGTAGGCTGATTCGAGTAGCCGCACAGACTCATCCTCGGGAGTCAACCTCGGCAGTGAGAGTAGTGTGGGAAACACTGATTGTTCAAAGATTTCACCAAGCCCGGTGTCGTTGAGAACATCGGCTGGGCATCTTGCGAGGAATTCTTGCAGAATTTTGAGGCCTCTTGCCTTAAAATCCGTATCTGTGTCCTCTATGAGGGCAAGGAGAACCGGAGTAAAAAGTGGCCAGTTCTTACCAATGACAGCTCCCTGCCAAAAGAATGCATCGTCAGCTAACTTCCCGTTACATGATCGACGTCAACCGACATTTGATTGCTCCACAGCCCAGGAAAAAGTGATAATGGCGTGTACTTGGTCAGTTGTCCACGGCTTCGCATTGGTGCTGTCTTCCAATACACCTTCGCCGGCACGTTTGTTGCCGTTCTCAACGAAGTGCGCCTTTCTGCCAGTTTGAGTGATGCGGTTCGAAGAGGCATGTGAGAAAATGGGCCGAACAAACCCCTCTAGCACCACGGTGGTGATGAATACATGCTTTCGGTCGTTGCCCAGTGCGTGATCCAGTATGTTCCTGGCCATGGAAGCGACCTTCTTGGACGACCAGGAGGTGTGGCTGTCTGTGTATGCGGTCGTTGACAGCAGAGTGATATTGTCGATGATAGCAGAAAACTTGCAAGAAAGAATACTCAGAACACCTAATATCCCATCTGGAGAAGCGGGGTCATTCGACGGATCAATAGCTAGGGCAGGCGAGCTGGTCAGGAAAGTTGCAACATGGCTGGCTATCTTGGCGACGGCGTCGTCATCTTGCGGCACTCGCTTGATGTGCTCGGTGTGCTCTAAGCAGAATAATAGTGCTTTGATGAGACGGCGTTGTGACTGGGTATCATCAGTCAATGACAGCGGTGATGCAACCGATCTGTAGCTCACCAGATGCTGGCACTGGGGAATCTCGTTGGCAAGATCAACAAGGTTATATCGATGCGGGATGGCTGTTTTTCGCTGTCAGCATATGCACCATCCCTTCGTACCCGATGAAGCCCCCGCCCAGTAAGTTGGCGTACCTTCAACCGCGTTGATAGGGCTGTCGACATCCGCTTGCTCCAGCACGGCATCGATTTCGCGCAGCATTGCTAGGTCTCGCTGCAAGTCAGGCTTGGTTGAGCCTTGCCGAGTCGAGGTGACTTGCTGTTGTCAACGGGTTGGAGAAATAACTGACGGACGTTCACTGGCAATGGTTTAAGATGAATGTCACGAAAACGGCGATGTGTGGTTTGTGGTGGTGGAATGCTGGCCTCCCCAACAGATTGTGGTCTTCAGACAATGTCGGGCACTGCCGTCTATATCCAGGTTTACCACCAATACACCTAAGGTATCCGCGGCAAACTTGGGTCACCGCCACACAGTGCGATTATACCGTGTATGTACCTGGGCGTATATCTCACCCGTTCTCCACTTATATCACGTAATACGTTATCCGATAACCGTACTGCAAGTCTCCTTGGAGTCGTGCCCTCTTCCACAAAACCACAGACGATCCTACCTCGCTGAGCGCAACTGCGCTCCCAACTTTGCTCGGTCCTCACAGTCCCAAGATACCGAGTTCCACAGATCGCTGACGTACTTCAGAAATCGCAACGCTTGGGTCAGCATCTTCAGGATGACGAAGCTGCCAGGCAACGCAGATTTCTAGGGCGCGTCCCATCCATTTACCTGGCCGAACTCCAAGCTCCTTCGTTAGCATGTGGCCGTCGACAAGGCGCGTTAGAGTCGGCGCGTCCATCAGATCCAGACTTGCCAAGTGGTCCAGGAATGACTGCCATTCCGCAAGAAACTGGGAGTTGTCTATAACGGCATAAGCTCCAAATTTTCCCACAAGCGACGAGCAAAACGGGGGCAAGAGCTGGCGAAGTTTCTCACCTGCATCAAAATTGAGCTCAGTCTTCTCCATGGCGTCGACTAGTAGAGCAAACATGACCTGGATGCGCCAATGACCTCCCTGGGCGTCCCACTTGCGAATCGCCATGCCGACAGTGTCTCTTTCTGAAGCGCGAGGCTCCTTGGCGCAGGCGCTTCGCTTCAGTCCTGCGATCTCTTGGCGATGACGGTGCGCTGCCGTGATGACCTCGCATAGTTTATTGGGGGCCTTGATGCCTTCTCGGGCCACCAACGTCGCCAAGGGGAGACTCCCTTTACTCTTTGGGTGTGAAATTTCTTTCTCCACGTGTGCGTAGGGCGTGAGGGCAGCCAGAATCCAAGCAAAGTAGGCGGCCTCGTCTGACCTGACCAGAGTGTCATAAATTGACCCTGGCCCGCGAATGCGGACGAGATGGTCGAGACAGTCAAAGGCAAGTTTCCACTTGGAAACATCTGGAATAGGCCGTTCAGGGCTGCTGGGGTCTGTGAAAATGGCCTCGTAGAGTCCTAGAACATGTATAAGCTCTAGGGAGAGGCGCGGATGCCTGCCTCTGAGCATCTTTTCGATCTCGACTCCAACTCTCTCACGGCTGATCTTAAGCCTTAGAGCTTTGAGCACACTAGGCTCGGCCATGACCTCCGTAGCCTCTGAGTCTATAGAGAACTCAAGACGGCTAGCGAAGCGGACGAGCCTCAAGACCCTCAACGGATCGTCCGTGAAGGTCTGGAGTGGTGGCAGTGGTGTACGGATCAGTCGAGCCTTCATATCTGCAAGACCTCCAGTCAGATCTTCAACGCGGCCGTCGTGCAGGTTGTAAAACAGGGCATTGATAGTGGCGTCTCGGCGCATGGCATCTTCTTCGGCGGTCCCAAATTCCATGGCTGGGTTGCGGCTGTCTTGGGTGTATGTCTCCTTGCGGAGGTTGACGAAGTCGACGTCGAGGCCGAACATGCGCGTGGTAGCAGTCTCGAGGTGCTTGGACTTGTCTGGATTGGCAGCGATCTTGTGAAGGCCGCCGACATCATCAGGGCCAATGCCGTGCTTTTTTGCATTTTCCTCGTTAGCGCAGTAGTCCCGTATCTCGAGGCTGAAGGCATAGCCGGTCATGGCATTGATCGCGGTATCGATATCGTGACTGTCGACGCCGAGCAGCTTGTCGCGCACCCAGCCACCGGCCCAGCGAAGTACTAGAGGCTTTGAGCAGCGGCCGGCGGCATTAATAGTAGCGGCGACATCAACGAGGAGGTCTCTCAACTGCTGCTCTTTGGCGGTGAGTGTGAGCGTGGGAGTGGGGGAATCTTCGGCAGCCATTGTGCGCGGTAGAGGCTTAGGAGAAACACGACGACCTGCGAAGGTCTCGAAGTTTCTTTTCATGAGGTACGGCGCAAGACGGAGTTCCCGCTTCAGTCGAGCGCAAGCATGTATCATGTCATGACGCGACCGACAGCGGCAGCAGAGACAGCAGGAGCCTTAGACCAGGCAAGTGAACAGTCACTATGCCGCGCTACTTGGGACCAGGAACTGTGGAATCTGGGTTCAAGTGGACGGAATCAGTGGCCGATGACCCAGCACGCGGTCGACTAAATACCGCAGTCTACCTTTAGCACAGGTGGCAGTCGGAGTCGGCGGGGATCGAGGTAGGGCAGAGGAAACCGAGGCCGCCGAGGTAACCCGGTGAATGTACAGATGGTCTGTTCGATGTCTTCGATTCGTTCGGTATTGCAGAAGTGGTCAGTTAGCGAGTAAGGCTTCTCGCGGCGACGGGCCTGTAGGACGGTGGGCAGTGGTTGAGCCGAATGCAGTGGGAGCTTGGGATGAAGTCGCGAGAAGGCAGTCTGATGCCCAGTCAGCAGATGAAGGCGACAGCGAACCCACAAGACAACTTGGGGACGACTCGGGAGGAGGATAATTAAGGTACTGTCAAGTGAGACGACCCTGTCGAAGCTGGTTGTTCTTGTGCTTGGATGCCTTGAGATATGACTCACGAGCGATTGAGGTTGAATGTGAGGAGACCAGCGTCTCTCAGGTGCGGTGAGTCGAGGAAGGCGTGGGTGCGGATGCCTGAAAGCTTCAAGCAGCTTCAGATTATTACGGCAAGGCTGTTAAAAGACCCGGTAGCGAGTTCGATGTTCCCAGGTCTCTCAATAAGTTTCGGGGTTGATCGACCGGCGACTTTACAAAATCCTCGTGTGACGTCGCCTTGGGCACTGTGATTCTTCTGAGAGCCTTGGCCGGCACTGGAACAAGGCAAGTCCGGGTGGTAGGACAGGCTTCCCATTGTAAGTACCACCTACCAAGGTAGGTAGATAGATACCTTAAAGTGAGCAGTGTGGGGTCATTAGATCACGTGGCTGCACAGTTCTCCCTGTAGTACCATTACATAATCCCAAGGATGTGTGTGTGTTTGGGCGGGCGAGTCATGGACGGATTGGAGTCGTCGCCTTTGATTGTCAAATTCGGCTTCAGCTTCAGCCCCGAGGCTCTTTGGGACAAGGTCTTCATGTTTGCCTTGACCCCAAGCTAGAGGTAAATCTTGGAGGTAAATCGCATTAAGGTGCGGGCGGCTACTGCATACCTTGAGGCACCTCAGATCCAAGATCCCGTCCCGCGCCCCACGTTGTTGGGCCTTAATCTGATGACGGGCGTCGGCCCAAACTTGCTAATAACGGGATTCGCGAGTCCTATCTGCTCTACCCGCACCGTCGTCCCCGCGGCCCGCGACGCTAGAACAGTTCCCGTGAGTACCTTGTCCACTGGAATTTCCTCTTCACTTTGCTATTGCATCTTGCGTTATTTTCTCCCTGTTTTACGTCCTTTCTCCGGCGAAGAAACTAACCGGATCGACACCGGAAGTCCCCCTTGCGATTGGTTCTCCAAACCCCCGTGAGGCGTTTGGTGGCTCGGTTCACCGACGGCCGGTGCGCAGTATGTACTGTACACCGACCATCCCAAACAAGGCCCGTCTCATCGCCCCGAGACAGTCTGTTGTTCTATGCTCTGTCTGCCTTCTCTACGTCTGCCTACCACCTGCCGACACTCAGCGTGCCCTCGCATCGAACCGCTCTGCACAGCAGGTCATCTAGACCAATCTCATGCCCCCATGCCCGACATATGCGCGTGCTAACGTAGCTGCCTTAGCTTCGTCCGATAACATGTCTTGGCTGTACGCCTATTCGACCCGGCTCCTTCCAGTTCACAACGTGTGCAGCATGCGGGCTCTTCGGCATGGCCTGTCCACTTTGGGCAACCTTCACGCTCCCTCCCTCGCCGTGGAGTCCGCGCGCCAGTTCCTGTCGCAGTCGTTCTATCGCCCGTGCCCCTGTCCAGAACTGCTACTTGTCTAGTCTACTGCCTCAACCTCCACAGCGCAGTCCAGCAAAGAGCGAGCAGGTGAGGGAATGTAGGTGCATTGGCTTCACTACAGGGCACAGTTGTTGTCATGCTGTTGGACTCCGACATCGGCTTAGGTACCGGGCCTGCCAGCCTGCCGGCTCCACGACCTGCCGGCCCGGCCCCATCAAACTTCTTGATTCAACCCATCTTCACCTGGCTGACATGACTTGCCAAGACAGGTAGGCAGCTGACGACTGCCTCCTTAGGTGTCTTATGGCCGGCCAACCTGGCCCGTCTACGTACGTCTCAAATGTCAAGATTGTGGCTACACGAAGCCCGGTGATCCTGTCCTTGCTCTCTACTCTGGTGCCTCGCGGCTGTGAATCGCCGTTGCTATTGTTTCCTCGCACCACGGGACGCCGCGTGCCGCGTTGCCTGCACTACCTAAGGTAGTTCATGCAGGGCTGCCCAGTTTTCCTCAGCACATCGTCAGTGGCCGTGCGTACGCCGTTGGCGCGCCGCGCTGTAGCAGATTCTATTTGGCCCCCTTGACCCTAGGTAGCTTGCATCTGGCGAAGGCCGCCACCGTTTTGCAGATCCGGTTTGGATCCTCCCGCCGTGGGTCGAAACAGGAAGCTGCCCATCTCCGCGCCGAAACGCGCAAAGCCCACAAGGCAAAGCCCTGCCACCCTGCCTGCCATCTACTCCCGGTCGCCCATGTCACACTGCAGTCGCCAGGTTCGCGGAAGGCGTGGAGGGATGACCGCGGGTGGATGCTATGATCCCTGTGCAGATCGGCCTTGCAACTGATCTCTACCGCTCCCACCTGATTGAGAAAAGGTCAGCACGAGGTGACTGGTACACACAAACGTCCAGCACACAAGTCCCGTATTGCATTTTGGGCCCTTTTTTTTTGTTTTTTTGTTTTTTTCCCCCGGAAATCTAGGCCTGGATGCTTAAGATAGCAGCAGCCTTCGTGTGCACGGCTTCCTACCGCCGTCCATCAACGTTGCTCCAATTGCCCATGCCGCAGGGCGAGGCAGATAATTGGCAGCTGGCTGTACCTTACTTGGAGGCACCAGCCAGCAGTTAACCCTGCCCGGGACGCTGGCTAAGGCATGAGCTGCCTGCTACGTGTCCTCCAGGACTAGGACTGCCAGGTCTGCAGGCATGCAAGTCATCGGCTCGTGAACCTGCAGCCGCTCGTGCCGCTCACACCCGCTTTCCTTTTGTTCTCGCAGGCATGTATGCCTGCTGCGTCGTGACTGGACTGAGCTCAAGGCCTCCCGATCCCCGTTACGGGCTCGGGCTTTCCAGCTGACATTCGGCCACACCAACTCCGGAACTCTGATACCGTCCTTGTCGTTGACCACCCCAAGTTTCTCACCCTCTAGCCCGAGGCTCGCATGAGGCTCTGCTCTCGCTGCCTCGCTACGACCTGTCCTCTGAGACTCCGGCCATCCCACCCGCCAGTGTAGTACCTATCCTGCCCGCGCCTGGGCTCAAACGCCTCACCCCAAACCCTTGTCGCATTGAGGCTCTCTCGCAAAAACATGTTTGGCTTGGCGGTTTGGGATGTCGGATGGTCTCTCCGCTGACCGAGAACCAAAGATAGACGGAATGGCAGGGCAAGAGAGTGGGAGTGTATGTCGTCCCGACATCAGATATCCTCATTGCCGCTTCGCGTGTAACGGGAACATTCCTATAAAGACCGCGTAATCCTCCCACGTATCGAACTTTTACTTCTCCATCCTCATTCAGCAATCAGCAGTCTTTTTTCAAGTCTCCTTCTCTCCTTCCAATCTTTTTTGTATTGTATAATTCTTCCCTGCCGGTCAGGACTTACCTTCTCTCACAACTTTAAAAATGTCTTCCATTAAGAGCGTCTTCGCCATCGGCCTCCTGGCCACTGCTGACATCGTTGCCGGTCACGCTGCCATCGTCGGCGCCACTGGTGATGCCGGTGGACAGGGCATGGCTCTGGGCATCGACTCCAGCACCCCCCGAGACGGCACCCGCCGCAACCCCTTCCAGCAGGACAGCACTCGCTTCAAGGGCGACGCCGCTGACACCTTCGGCGAGACTGTCGGCGCTGGTACCAACGACCTCGAGACTGGCACCAAGGCTATCATGGCCGAGACTGGTCAGATGCTTCCCCAGGTCAGCCCCGGTGGCTCCGTCGACATGACTCTTCACCAGGTTAATGGCGACGGTGGTGGTATGTGATGAAATCTGTCTTCGCCTCCTCCCAATCCCCAGCAAACTGACGATACCTTGCGTACCACTTCAGGTCCCTACGATTGTATGATCAACGCCGATGCTACCGGCGCCCAGTGGACCAACATCAACGTCGTTACTACTCCTCCCGGCCAGAACTCCCGCAACCGTGACGGTGCCATGACCGATTTCCCCCTGAAGGCTGCCATCCCGGCGGATCAGACCTGCACTGGCACCGTTGCTGGCCAGTCCAACGTGTGCTTGGTTCGTTGCCAGAACGCGGCCCGCGCCGGTCCCTTCGGCGGTATCGTTCCTGTCCAGCTGGCAGGCACCACGACGCCCGCTGCCGCCCGCCGCAATCTCATGCTCGCCATGAAGAGAAGCGAGGATCTTCTGTCCAAGATGGTCAAGCGTGCTCAGTCTGCCGCTGCCGTCCCTGAGGAGGATCCTGCCTACCTGGCCGAGCTCCGCGCCGACGGCGAGGAGATTTAGGTCACACCGTTGGGTTGGTATCTGAGGGTTGCGCAGTGGATTCTGCGGAGGCAGGAAGGACAGGCGATGATGAGGGGCTGCTGACTTGATGCTGATGCTGATGCCTGCTCGCATGTAACTGGAGGGGGCTTGACTGTGTCTTGCCGTCGATAGTACATAATTACATTCTCTGACTGTTTTGCTACATTGTATCTTTGTGACTTTCCTCTATGTTCACAGGCTTGAAGTGAACGAAAAAAAGTCATGGTATGGATTTTATCTTTACAGCTGTGACCTGCCACTTATGACGCTGCAGCGCTGGTGTTCAGCGGATTAACGACATTGGCGGCGTAGTTGAGATTTTGACCGTCATGAATTAAGGTAGTCGTATACTTGCCTCTGAAATCCCTGGCACAGCTGGTTTTTCGTAAACAAACTCGTCTTTGACTCGAGGAATGTTTGTAATGCAAACAAGGTATGCCGCCGTAGCAGGACAGGCGATGGTGTATAACAGAGCAGCATTGGCTGCGGCCATTCAACCAATCAGGCCAGACGTCCGCAGCATCTGCCTATACACCCGCCGGTCAGGTGCCCCACGAGCCACAGAGATGGACCTTCCCAAGCGTATACATCTATTGGCAACCCTTCGCCGTTCGTCTCATTTGAGGATTGCTCAATTTCACTTTGCACCAAGACGACTGGCTAGGATAGAAGGTTGGCTCATCGGTTCAAAAGCCACAGGTATGCAGTCAGATGTGGCGGCCGTACAAAGCCCACGGTGGCCACCAAGTGTCAAGCAGAGTGCATCCAGACCCGTCGAGCAACCGAGTGGGCTGTGCCGAGATGGATTCACTTTGCCTCTGCTGGGTCGTGGTTCGCTACAAATGGTGCGGTGACGTCAATGGCAGTTGCAGATCGTCGTCACCTTCCCCGCGAAACGCTAAGGGGCTCCACATTACTTGGCCGAGCTTCTACACTAACGTCAGGCAGTTGGATTCACACTCTACCTACCCCGAGCCCACGCATGCTAATTAAGGCCATCTCATCGCTAATAAGAGATGGGCGTGGCGGCCTTCTCTTTCCTATCTGGGGATAGCTGTCTAAGACAAGCTAAAGTGCCAAGAGGAGCTGCGTGATTTGGCGGAAGCATTGTGCATCACGACGCCGACGAGATTGCTGCAACCTGACTCTGTATCAAGTATTCTCTACTACGGAACCATGTCTTTGTACATGGCCTGCCCAACAAAGAAGCCACTGAGTGCACACACGACTTTCCTGCACAGTACTTGTATTTCCATCTCGAGCTACGCCTGGTGGATGCCCTGCCCTTCTCCCCACCATTTAAAGCCCCAGGTAGTGTTCGGTTTGTTGAAAGCCAATACCTTGACTTGACTTACGTACCACACCCTGGGTAATGAGCGTGACTGGCTGCCTCCAGGGATGGTACCTCAGGTAAGGTATGGCAAGATGCCTCAAAGTGCCTACTCGGTATGTGCCTTCTTAAACGCGGCCGTCCCCCAAATGGTTTCTCTCCCGCCTACTTCCACCACGTAAGGTCTGTCAGCTTCCTTCTCTCAAGCACAACCATCACTTCCCAACCTCCGGCATTAAACCACACGACACCTTGAACGCCAGCCGTCGGTGCATCCGCCTTATCGATCCAATCGTGTGTTAAATTAGTAGCCACCAGAAACCCCCGCGCCCTGCTCATCACATCCACCATGTCTAGTGAGTTTTGACCGCACCAGGCGTGTAATTTTGATCGCGTCTCTTGCTGAGCCTCCCTTCGAAGATGATCAACCTAGAACCGACAGCATTCCCATAGAAACCCAGACGTCGTCTGCACCTCTCAACGGAGAGCCCGCTTCGGCACTGTCATCATCGCCCGCGGACCGAAGAGCTAGCACTGATGAGTGGGGTAAGCTTTGGACTCACTTCCATCCATATCGCTCACTTCCATTGTACAATGTTGATCGGCACCCCCAGATGCGTCCAAAGTGCCACCCAGTCGCTTCCAAAAGCGCAAGGGCTCCATCTATGCCACCCCAGGATCCCGTGACGGCCACGTCGACAGAAATTACGCCATAGGCTTCCACGAGAAACACACAGAGAAGGGTTACGGCAAGACGCCAACTAAGTAGCGGAGTCGCAAGAAGTCGTGCGCACGACTTCATAGCCAAGGCTGCTATAAACGCTAGCCCTGTCGCCCGTCCCTGCAAGTACGGAGAATGCACACCCGCTTGGAAATGACATGGATCAGTCAGCCGCTTTGGAAACGAGACAACGAGCAAAGAAATGAATTGGTAACGTCGGATCGGAGTTGATCTTTTTTCACCATTTGTAAAGTACACCTAAAACTAGCCAACTCTGCAAAACCTGCGCCATCTGGCAAGGGGGAAGAGGTGCAGAAAAAACAGCCTAGTACACGTTAATCGTCAATGTCGTCGATGTCGATGGCATCTGGGTTTGCTGTGACAACTGGCGTATTCGTAACGCCGTCCGTTTTAGGACCGTCGCTAGCTGCCACGAACCCAGCGGGAGCTCTGGACTGTCTCTCAAGCGCGGTCATCGCGTCAACGACCTTCTCGTCGGCCAGGTCTGCTGGCCGTCGCTGGCTACGCGCAAGCGCCTGTGACGCTATGAAGTTGACATCGGTATTGTACTGCGCTTGTACACTCCGCTTTATGCGGAGCATCTCCTTGAACGTGTCCTCGTTGCCGTGCTGCACTTCGAACGCTTCCCACTTGACCCAAAAGTCTGGGCTGGTGCGGGGGTCGCAGAACTGTGATGCGTGACCGTAAATAGCCCGCGCCCGGTCAATTTCTCCGAGACGCTTCTCCATATCTGCAAATTTCAGGCACATGTCCCGTGCCTCGTTGTCAGGCAAAGTAGAGATGGCTTTTTCGTAAATCGGTCTCGTCGATGGGAGGCCAAAGTTTGATGCCGACTTGGTGATGTAGAAGTTGAACATGTCCGCCCGGTCCTCGTCCGCCACCGCCCTCGTTGCACGTTCGTAAATGCGCATCGCGTGTCTTGCGAGGCCTCGCTCTTCCTCCAGGTTGCCGTACATAAGGTAGATCACCTTGGCGAATCTGGGCGGACAGTCCTCAATCGCCTGTTCGAACAAATCGCGCAAGCGCTCGATGCCAATCTTGCGGTCAACTGCCTTGGTTAGGTACAGATTCCACAACTCAAAGGCAACGGGATAGCTGAAGAGATCCAGGCCGCGTTCGTAAATTTTGAATGACTCTTCGTAGTACTGGTGTTCCTCCAACAAATTGGCGTAGTTGACCACCGTTTGCGGCGTCGCAATCCGCAATTCGAAGATGCGCTCGTACACTTTCTTCGTGTCATCAAGAGAGCTGACACTTTCGACGAGGTCCACGTAGAAGCTCCACAACTTCCAGCTTTTGTGCACGCGCTGCTGTGGCGACAATGTTTCGTCGAAGTAGTCGACTGTGGATCTTTTGGGTGCCTGTACGGCCTTGGCCATGATGCGCACCGCATCGTCAAAACTTTCGTTTCTCAACTCCATTTCAGTCCACTCGATCCACATGTCGGCGAGCTCAGCGACCGACTTGAAAGGCACCTTGACAGCCTTTTCCATGATGATGCGCGCATTCCGAATGTCTCCTCCCCGCTCGTAAAACTTGGCGTAGTTTGCCCAGAGTTGATGAAAGGGTCCTGTAGCCTTTTTGGGCTGTATTGTTGCGATGGCAGCAGTGTACGTTTGGACTACCTCGAGCTTGTTGTCGCCCCAGAGCGCAACCCTCTTCTCCCATTCGGCAACATTGTTGGGGTTCTGTCGCAAGACAACATCATTGAGAAGGAATGGTCTTCGGTCCATCAGCTGCTCAAAGCGCATCATACGTATGTCAAGCTCGAAGTCAGCCTCCTCGTCAACGATGCCTTTGTCTGCGCGTTCAGAAGCGACTTCCATGAGTGCCCCGATGATTGACTCTTCGAACTCGGCATAGGAGTCAAATACGATGGTGAAGTCTCTGACTGTCATGACGGTGGTAATACCCTCCTCGAAGACGTCCCTTGCGCGCTCGAAGCTCCCCCTCCGAATCCAGTAATTGGCTAATCCACACCAGAGTTTACCGCGCTGGTCTGTGAATCGAAGAATGCCGCTCCTGATGATTCTGTCGACATCGATACCCGTCTCGTGACCGGTCTCTATCTCGACGGCGTGTTCAACGATCATATCCACCATCTCGCTCCACAGCTCGTAATGTCCTTTGCCCTGCTTGCTGACAAAACGGGCGTCGTTAAGGATATCCATGTATTTCTTGACGGCCTCGGTATACAAGCCGACCTGTGTGAGAAGCTCAACGAAGTCCTCCGCATCCTCGGGATGGATCTGCATGTAACGACGCCATACCTTGACGGCGCTGATTCCCTCCGCCGAGTTCGCGAAAGGTTTGTAGAGGGCCCAGATTCGATTATGCTGGGTCAAGGGTAAGGCGCGGAGGGCTCGATCGAAGGTTCGTCTCGTGGTCGTCACGAGTGGCTGCTGAAGTAGGAATCTCAAATACAGCACCCAGACACACGGCATCTTGTTCAAGAGAATCAATGCGCGTTCGAAAAGTGCGTTCACTTTTCGGTACTCGGCGGCAAATATGGCAGCGTTGAGCTTGGAAACATGTCTCATGCGGAAGGCGAGATACTTCGAACGGCGCAATCAGCATGAGGCAACAATGGTCCCTGGTGTTGGGTATATCGACGTACCATCTTCCAAAGTTTATAGGATCGCGGTAGTTCAAGACATGCTCTTTCGAGAACGAAGGCACGCTCGTGCAAAGTCCCATGCTGAGACTTGAACTGGATGTAGGCCAGCCATGGCTTAGTGCTTCCAGGGTTTCGAAGAATGTCTTGCTCGTACACCGAATCCTCATTGCTCTACAAGGAGTCAGCACGTCGGTTCCGTAACGTTTCGCACGTAGAGTTCAACATTGAGAGGGGTAACGTACAACAAGGTGTAGGTCTGGTCGTCTCTGAGAGCCGTTGAGAAGAACGGGAGCCGACATCCTGATTCAGTCCACTTACCCAAGTGCCATGGAGAACGGGGATGCCGAAGACTCAACCGCTTAAAGCTTCGTCTTCACGTACCGGTCGCGATACCGAATCGCGGCAAAATAAAGCGTCGAATGAGCTATGTCAAGAAGACACCATGGCGTGGTTGAGATGTAATAACACTTCGTGGTGAAGATGCCTGGCAGCCAGGGGAGAGAAGCAGGAGCCTGGTTCAACACGCTAGCCCAAATGTTCCGCACGTTTTTCCTACACGTGCCCCACTTTGTAAATACTACCTACCTACCTAGGTGCTCACGCAAGACCACCTCGGCTACATAATTGTAGCCCTGATACAAGCATTTGCATGCATCACTAGGTAGGTAAGTAGGCTACGTTGCGAGGCCTGGCCCCACTAGCCTACCTACTTAATCACCTCATTCTGAGATTGTTCATATCTGTTTAAAGTACCACAGGTACCTCAGGTACTTGCTACCCCGGTCGAGCTCCAGAAGCACTGACGCAACGACGAGGATTCCAACCTCAACGACACCTACAGGCTACTTCTTCCGCCATTGCCCGAACGGCGGCACTGCCTGCGTTCATTATACTCGTGCCTTTCAATTCTGCGTCCGTGAACCTTCAACGATCGGCTGACTCTCTGCGTGATATCTCGACAATACCATCGATTCCCTGACCAATAACCACCATGTCGGGAGCTGCTGTAGGCCAAAGACTCCCAGACCGCAGCAAAGAGACGCACCCGAAGCACCGAGCTGACACAGGATGCTCTTTTATAGGACCGCGAGGCCGTGTTTCCCACGCGCCAGTCCTTGGGTGTCATGAAGGCCAAACTCAAGGGTGCCGAGACAGGTCACAGTCTTCTGAAGAGAAAGAGCGAGGCACTGACCAAGTATGTTTCCTCTGCTGCGCGTCGGCAACTGGGCCTTTTCGGGTGCGTTTTACTGACACGAGACACATCGTAGGCGATTTCGAGGTTTGCAACTCTGCCCCGGGCCCGAAACGCCAATGCGCTGATACCGCTTGACCAGAGATTACCAGACGCATCGACGAGGCAAAGCGAAAGATGGGACGTGTGATGCAGATCGCGTCCTTCTCGCTGGCCGAGGTCACATACGCTGTCGGCGGCGATATTGGCTATCAGGTTCAGGAATCGGCAAGATCAGCTCGGTTCCGCGTGCGCACCAAACAGGAAAACGTATCTGGTGTGCTGCTCCCGGCCTTCGAGAGTTATGTAACTGAGGGCAACAATGATTTCGGTCTGACGGGTCTGGGAAAAGGTGGTCAACAGGTTCAACGCTGCCGAGAGACGTACGCTCGTGCCGTAGAGGCCCTGGTTGAGCTTGCCAGTCTTCAGGTGCGGCGAGTGCAATGTTTCTCTACACCAGTCTTAAAAAGCTAACAACGCAAGACTGCTTTCGTCATCCTGGACGAGGTTATTAAGGTTGTCAACAGACGTGGTAAGTTCCATGGGACTCGACGAGCCCTAAGGCCTGCGCTGACACAACACAGTAAACGCCATGTGAGCAGTCGTTCATTCGTATGTGTGCTCAATGTCTGCTAACTTTCACCAGTGAGCATGTCATTATCCCCAGAACAGAGAACACCATCAAGTGTATGTTTACCAGAATGGAAACAGGTTTAGGGACCAAGAGATCTGATTTTGGCTGTAGATATCAACTCGGAATTGGATGAACTCGACAGAGAGGAATTCTACAGACTGAAAAAGGTGCGCCAGTATCACCAAAATGCATACACAAAGGGTTACTGACACGCGACTCAGGTTGCAAACAAGAAACAAAGAGACACAGCAGCTGCGGATGCGGAGATCAAGGCCAAGAAGGCTAGTCAAGCAGAACAATACACCAAGGACACCACGGGACCGACAGACCTTCTCACCGTCGACGAGGACAAGGATGTTATTTTTTAGGCGGCAAGCACTAATTCATCATGAGGGATTGCGTCGCATGTATTATAGCCTAGGCTGCTAGCTTGTGCCGCTGGCCTTCGTTCCAAAGTATTCCCACACCCTACCGACCCACGAACGTACTAGCATCAAATGCAAAGACCTGATAGCAGTGCCTACTGCCGCTGATAGGTGACTTTGATGGTGTTGGAATCTCCGAGTACCATGCCGGCAGTGTTCTCCTTCGCCGTGATTGCGCCCTGTTCGCCCTCGTATTCGACAAAAGCAATGCCACGGCGGCCAGGCACCAGTCGAACTTCGCGAAAACCCTCGAAACGCCCAAATATGCTGGTAACAGCCTCTATGTCGTAGTCTTCGGGGAGGTTTTGTACGAATAGAATCTTGTTCGGAGGGAGGTACTCGTCTGGAATGACAGCCGTAGCTGAGGGATTGGTAGACTTGAGGCCAGCGCCGCGGGCCGCCTTAGCCGGGCGATTCTCTGGCGCGGCGCCGCCAGGACCAGGTCTCTTGAGACGCTTCTGCTCTTCCGCAGCCTCGTAGGCCTTCTTCTTGTCTGTAGCAAAAGCATTACATTCTTAGCATCTTGCTCGTTCCGACATGATGCGCGCAAGTGAAAACGGGGTTGGGGAGAGCCACAAGCTCGTGACGTGACATGTGTAAGTGGAGGGTAGTACCTTTCTCGGCTAGACGCCGGCGCTTATGCAATTCAAACTCTTCTTCGTTTCCTGTGTTCTTGACCGTCGCGTCGCTCTTTGTTCGCGCCAGAGCAAGCTGCATGGGCTTGTCAAATAGCTCGAAGCCGTGGACCTCCTCGATGGCCTTTTGGGCAGATTCGGGGTTGTCAAAGACGACAAAAGCCTGGCCCTTGGCTTTCAAGTTCGTCTTGGCGACTATCTCAAGGACATTTCCATACTCTGAAAAGACCTGGAGTAGCGCATCTTTGAGTTGGTCGACTTTGGCGCGCTCCTCCAGATTTCGCACATATACTCTATAGCGGAGGTCAGCCAATGAGCTGACGTGTCGGAGTGCAATGACACGTACGTAGCAATGGGGAGACCTGATGCCATATTGAAGGACAGCGATTTATGTGCAAAGATACGGATTTTGCGATGTGCGAGAACGGAGATATCGCAGTGGTGGCGAGCAGGTGATGTTGTTTGCGAATCCGTAGCTTTCCGACGCACCTAAAGTACCTACCTTAAGGTAGGTACCCAGGTAAGGTACCTCGTTACATGCAATCTTATCTTATCTTATCATACTGCCTAGGTAGGGCACATATGAACCAGGCACCTGAAGGGAAGGTGCATTAATTACCTAGGCACTACCTTACCTGCCTGGGCTGCTCAAAACACCTACATACCTTGGTCTGTCGCCCCTTCAAATCGTGGACTGAGGTGGATGTCTCCATCACAACCTGCGCACTATTTGCACTCCTCTGAACCCTCGTCGTTTACACATCGCATCCCGGATCAAAGACATTCAGTCTAGATCATGACTTAAGTCTTTCTCATCCTTTTACCAGATGGGATGTTCTCCATACACTTTGGTCGCTGTGTCTGAGAGTAGATTGCCCATACAGTCGATGCCTGTAACAACTGAAATGATGGCGGCTTCCATGGCCAGCCAAACTTGACTAGCGCGCGACTTGATCCACATCCTCCGATACCTATGTACACAGCCCGTGGCAGTTAAACTGTCTTCAAAAGATTTGCTCATGCCGAAATGGCTCTTTGAGCCCGCCACTATGTATTTGCCTCCAGTTCAGAAGCATGCCCTTCTTCAGGCTTCGGCTCCTCCAAAGCCAGGTCATTTTTCAATTCGGGCAGGAAACGGTCAATCCGTTTCCATGTCTCGTTCCAGAGGTTCTCCTTTGACGCATCTTTGCTGGGCTGTACCAGGTATCCGCTACTCGCCATGAAAAGTACTATGTTCTTTAGGTTTTCCCGGACCGCCTCCTCCTGTGCGCATTGTGTCAGTCATTTCTATCAAACGGTGTGGTTTCCAGTCAGACTTACCAGGCTATCGCCCTGGCCACTATTCATTAGCCGGTCCATGATGTCAATAATCTTAACCCATAGGTCCAACATGCCATCCCACTTTGAGAGGAGGACAAGGTACTGGAGAAAGACCTTGCACAACAATGACGCAGCTTGTACTCGCATTTCACTCATGCCGTCGCGGTCCGAAGAGAAGACTTCGGGTTTCAGAAGCTTGTGTATCAAAGGAAACAAGACCTCGCCAAATATAGCCGTCCATTCTTTGTGATCACTGCACGTGAGATCAGGGGAGAGCAACGATCGCTGAAGCGACGTAAAAGCCTGAAGGCGAACATCTCTGCATGGGTTTGTGCATTGTGCTGTCAACGCCTGGAAAATAGGCAGCCAGTAGGCAGACCATGCTAAGTGTTGTGTCAGTCCCGACGGGAAAAGTAAATTTGCTAAGGATGTTGACTACGTACCCTCGTTGCTTTCAAGATGGGATTGCTTCATCAAGACCGGGATGCGCGCTGTCATACCATAGATTGTATTGATTGCTTTGGTACCGCGTGAGATTGCGTCGTTGAGGCTGTGGATGTATTAGAAGATGTATTGTTATTTTTAACGAAGTCACTTACTTGGTTTGTTCGTGTGTACCCTCACGGGCTTTACGCTGCCTCGCGTCCTGCTTACGCTCTGCGATTATGGCTCGGCCAGCCCCAGAAGCGAACTCGCTAAGGAGTGATATAGCTGCCTCGTAGTTATCTGCAAGAATTGCCGGCGGGGCCCCCCCACAGCCCAGCTCCAGAATGTCGAACACAAGGGGTGCAGAATCTTGTCGCCCAGCTAGGGCTTTCATAATGGCCCAGAAATCCGGAGAAGTCATGACCTCACTACGAAGTGGGCTTGGCTCGTCAACACAGAGTCTCAGGCCTTGGAGGATAAGGACCGAAGTCTTCACGAGCACGTCCTTTGCAAAGCTCGATATTGTGTGCAGCAAAACGGGAACATTGATGAAGTCGTGCGCCTAGATCGAAACGAGAGTCAGATTCGGTAGCTCATGATGCCTCCGTTGAAATTGGCCGTCACAAATACGCACATAGCTGACTTGTAGCAGTTTGAAGAGATAAAAGGTAGCTCTTGCCACAATAATGTAGTGGTACCTCCCGGCATCTCGCAGTACTCCTTGAAGTGACTCGATAACGCGCTTGCCAACGAGCTGCAGTGTAGGTTGGTCGCGAAGCACAAGAACCGTGCTAAACTCTAGGATGTAAGCCATCGCAGGGTCGTAAACGATACTGGTATGTGCTGGTTTTTGGCCGTTCATGGGTGAAGCTGGTACGTTATCCGACTTGACGACTATCACCGTGGAGCTGCTGTCTTCAGGCAATGCGTCCAAAAGTGCATCGACCAGAGGGCCCAAGTCCTCAGGCGAGAGTTTGCTGCGACAGGCCTATCAGCAGCTACAACTTATCGGAAGGACTGCTGACTTACGAGATGTTGGCAAAGACATTGCCCATGTGGCATGAGTTCACGCAGTCGACAGTACAGAGAGTGCTCTCCAGCTCCTCGTCCGAAGGCTCTGGAGGATCGTCCGCTGCGTAACTAGAGATGTAGCTAGTAAATGCTGAGAAAAAGCCCGTTTCCACAGCCTTTGAGCCCCGATCAATGACCTGAGAGGGCGTTTGCAGCGGAATGGGAGTGATGCCTAGCACCGTGGAATCCGCCAAAAAGAAGGAAGGGACCAGCGAGTTGACGAAAAGGTTGAGCCAAATGCGAGTGATCTATATTGTCAGCCATGCCACAAAGGTCTGTCAGAAAATGTCGACCTACGTGTTTCCAGCCGTCATTGATCAAGTGCTCGTTGCCCGTCACGACTCGGAAGAGAACCAGGGTCGCCAGCTGGGCCCTGAAATCTCTTCCCAACTTGACCGCCAGTTCGCTGACCATGACACTACTTTCTCCAGCCTGCACTTCTGTATTCAAACTTGTGTTGAAGGGAATCTCGGTGGCTAACGTCGTCATGTGGCTGAGAGAATAGACGATCTGGTCAAGGGCCTCGCCGTTCTTGTATCTGGCTGCTATTCGTGCACACTCGTCGAATCCCGTAACGATCCTTGCAAAGACAGCGTCGTCGGTGGCGGACATAAAGACATACGAGAGTGTGGACACGATCGGTCGCCACGTCGAAGCAAACATGTCGGCATCGTAGATATTAGTCTCGCACAGGACAAGTGGTCGCACTGACTCAGACTTGATGATCAGCTCTCGCCAGGCATAGTCGAATGCGTGCTTGTTGTCGTGCTCGTCAGGAAGAATGATCTCGTTGGTCTTGATGTTGTCGAAGATTTCCTGAAGGTACTCAGGAGCGAAATCTTTGCCGTCATTCACGCCCCTCAGGTTTCGCGCAAAATCCTCCACTGTCATACGCTTCTGGCCCTTGAGATTAGGATTATGCTGATCTGTGTTCAACATGATGATGGCGTACGTCAATACAAAGACCGCATCCGCGTTGGCAACCTCTGTTGGCGTCGCTTTGGAGCAGTACTTGGCCGCGAAGCAAGTGACGATTCTCTCAATCAGCGCTGACTCTCCAGGGAGTCGGAATGTCTCCAGCAGACCCCTGAGGGCTTCATCAACTCGCTTTTCCGAGAAGTCGAAAAGATTCATGTATGCCTCAAGCACGCTTTCACTGCCCTTCTTGGATAAGTACTCACCAAGCACCTTCTTGGACACTCGCGATGTTCCTTTCAAAAACCTGGCTACTGCGACCGGATCTTTGACATCTTCAATGATGCCCTGAGCCTCGAGATACGCAAGGCCGCCCTTAGCATTCTCATTGAACTTGCTTGTCCCTTTGATGATGATTTTCTTCCTTCGCCGTTGCTCACGCAAGTCGGCTGCATCTGGGTAGCCATTGTTGACCGGCGCCTCGTCTGTCCGTTCAGCAATGAACTGAACGTATCGGAGTAAAGCATCCAAACAAAGTGGTGGCACACTCGTCGTACTCCAGGTTGCAGAATCTGGGAGAGCGTTACGTGACAGAAGGCCGATCATGTCCTCGCATAGGTCCGCACGGTCAGCATCGCAATCGTAGTTGACAAAGAGCTCAGCCATAAAAGTAGGCATCCTCGACAAGACACCAATGTTTTCCACCATGGCCTGCCTTGCGTCAGGCTTTCTCGCCCCTCCCTCCAGGCCCAGCTTCTGCCGGTCCTTCACCGGCACTGGCGTCGAGCGCCCACTGCTGGTTTGAGATGGAGGCGGCTTGACAAGTTTTGGAGACTGCGGAATCCCCGCATACAATGAGGGATCAATGCCCGGCTCGCGGGGAATTTCTACAGACGGATGGAGGCACGCAACGAGGTACGACAAGAAGAGCTCCTGCTGCAGCTTGAGGACACCACGGCAGGTGGCCAGTAAGGTCCCGGCGACGATCAATGCTTCTTGCAGGATGGCCATATTATCGGACCTGACAAGTTGAAAGAGATAGCAGCAAAGCCTGTCTTCGGCGATGCTAGCCAGCGCTGGATGCCGCGCGATCGAAGGCCCGGAAACCTCGAGTGCAACATGGATGATGCGCAAGGCCATGACCCTCATTGTGTCTGTATGTTGGCGGTCGTTGGGGTCTAGAAAATTGACCAAGACCCGGAAGAGTTCCCTGACGGAGGGAAGTGAATAAGGGCGGAGGTCTAGGGAGTCGGAACCTTCTTCTCCGTCACCGTCCCCATCGATTTCTGGATCATCACGATTCCCCGTGATGATGTCGTGCTTGTCATTGCCCGAATCTGAACTCCTCTGAGACGGTTGGTTCGGGTCAACGGGCGTTGAGCTAGACGTTGACACGCGCGCATCGGCTTCCGTCCCCGTGACTGGCAAGCCTGCCGCGGTATTCGCCGCAGGATCCATTTTGACGCTGTCCATGTCCGCAATAGTCTGCTTATCGAGTGCATCTGACTCGTCTCCAGCCTCAACCTCGAGATGCTTGACGTCCTCGAAAATGATTTGGCACATGCGCACCATTGACGCTTCCGCTGTTCGGCGAAGAACGGGAGAGAAGCGAGGCTGCGAACAAATCGCCAGGCCTCTGCCCATCATGTCGCATACGCTTTCGTCGCTCAAAATATCGCCTCCGGGCCCCGACATCATGTCCTCCATCAGGTGAAGAATCATGAGTAGTACTACCTCCACCTGGCCGGAGTCACTTCCGTCAAATTGGCACCGGGTGACTGCCGCAGATAATGACTGCATGGCGAGTGCAAATCGTGGAGAGGAGGGACTGATGAAGCCGTAGGCGAGAAACTTGCGGAGTGCTCCGAGGGTGAGAATAGTTATAGGCGCGGCGGTGCCCTTGGTTTGTATTATTTGCAGGAACGGGTTCAGGAGCGACAGTGCATCGAAAGAATGAATGTCTAGAGCAAATGGAGGTCAATCAAGCCTGTCTAGCAGACGGTGCAATCAGCCGGAAGGGGAGCGGCGCCCTCACCTCTAATGCTGGCCAGCTCGTGGCGTAATTTCCCAAAGCCAGCCATCAGGGGATTGTCCTGTATGCTGCGGCCCTTCTTCCCACGCAGACCCCATCTGTTGGCAGAAGCGACATCCTGGGAACCGTCGACATCGAGAGCAGCGCCAGCGGCTTTCGCAGCGCCTCTTGAAGAGGAGCTTGGGTGCCCCAAGTGAATCGGGTTCGGACTCCCGCCCAAGATGGCCGAAACAGAAGAATGCGGGGAGCGCGCATGTTTTTGGATGGCCGAAGTTATTGATATGCACTCGGACATGACCAGAGACACGGGGTCTACTGCCACGGAGACGGGGCGGCTCCGATATTGCATCCTGGGGGTGATAATGGAAGTGCCAATTGCTCGGCGGAGGTCTAGGCCCTCGTGGCCGTCGGGGGCGGACGCTGCCTCGGTTTGCTGCAAATCGTCGACATCTCGAATCATGATCTGGGGGACGCGATGGCTGGAAGCGCGGGACGTGCTTCGTTATTCAAGTGAGCTTGTTGCTCTCGGTAGAACGGGCGTAAGGAGGATCGGTACGGACGAGCGTGCGGGATGAATAGACAGGTCGTCCTGTGCGTCCAGCTCGTCGGAGTAAATGGTATTTTCGTGCAATTTGGACTCGGGGGGTGAACAGAAAGGGAGGGCCGTTGGGTATCTAGGCCTCCAGTCTTCGCGTCGGAGGGGGTGTTGAGTATTAGGTGTCTTGTCCCAAGACAGCTGTCGCCAAAAAAGGATTCCAAGACGCGGAATTGACCAGGTTGCAGATGGAGCTCGAGGCTACCTAGATGGCGGGGCCGACCCGCGTGCGCTGAGATACCTACGCTATGTACCTCTGGCAGCCAGTAGGAGGCCGGAGGCTTAGCAGTGGAGGGCTGCGTCGTACCTACCTAGGTTCCAGGCAGGTAAGGTGCCTGGTAGGTACCTACCTACCCGGCTCTGGCTGTGAGGCAATGACAACTCGAGCACTCCAAGGCCTGTGCTGGTTCGGACCTGTACATCAAGGGCCCAGAAAGTTTAAGGTGGTTTCTCTCCGACGAGGCGTAGAGGTAAGGTACTGAGTATACTTTATATACCTTATTGACGTATCTTGGGGCAAGAACACACCACACCTTAGTAATACTAGTCTCCTCAGAGCGACTGGTTACGGATGTCTAGTTGCTACCCACCTAGGTAGGTAACTGGTCTCGCTGGTGGACCGTCGGGGTTTCCCAAATGCTTCTTAAAAAACGTATGCAAAACTAGACGGCGTGAAAAGTTTTACCTCATGAAACCTCAGGCCAATTCAACACCACCGCGGCAGTGCCCGCCCACATCCCCATGGAACGCCTTCCTACAGCATCGTCCCTTTCCGAGCACCGAGGAGAGCGCCTCGGGTGCTTTACATTACCTATACACGGTTTGATACCAGCTTAATGCCAATCCTGCTTCCGCACTCGGGAGCACCGCAAGAGGCGAATGGGCGGCATTCCGTAGACCGCAAATACAAGTTTCGACGTTGTCCAGTCCCGTCGCGAGTTCTGTTGTATACCATCTTCAGCTCTCTGGCTTCTTAGCAAAACCTCCACCGTCTTCCTTCTTCTTCTCCTTCTTTTCCTCCGTCGCCAGATCCTGCATGTCTGATTTGTCCTTTTCCCACTGGCTGCTGGCATCTCCGAACTGCTCCTTGACCTTCTTGGCCTTCTCGGCCTTTTCTTCCTCTTCCTTTTCTCTTGCGAGACGTTCTTGCTCCATTTCCTGTACTTTGTTAATGACTGATCTGGGTCGCGCTTCGCATCATGCCGTGACTTACCTCCATGTGTTTGATATCGTCCACGCTTGGCTCATACAGATGCCAGATCGTGTAATGCGGCAGGCCAACGACTGAGTAGTCCATCCGTTTCGCCATCTACAACATTGCCATCAGTTGCAATGTCTTCTGTGCTTGGCAGGGCCCCTTACCTTGCCGAACCCCTCCGTCTCGGCGTGTTTCTCAAAACTGAACGCCGGGAAGTGGACACCCGACCGGAACACTTTGGCTTTGGCCAGAATACTAACGCCCCCAACTCCATCGATCTCCATCTCCATGTCTGGGTCGCCGTAGGGATCTCGCAGATATGCAAGATGGGGACGCCACGTAGCGTACTCGGCATAGCCTTCAACGATTACAGCATCCTCGTCCAGTGTGTCGGCGAGGGCCAAAGCCGTTTCTGACTCTTGCCATGAGTTCAGATCGTACGGTTGTTCACCACCGAGCCAATCTGGCAGGGGACGCCAGACATCTGCACCCCAGTCAGCTTCGAGACCCTGGTCCGCTACGTGATCGTGTGGGCTTACTAGGTACAATGACGTCCTTATTGTGTCGCATCAGATCTTCTAGGATGGTGAAAGGCGCTGTCTCAACATCGACATCGCGCCAGTATACCCATGAGTGATAGGGTCGCAAGGCAGCACTGAGAAGCCAGTTGCGAGCTTGCGCCATCAACTTTCTTCTACTTGCCTGTGCGGCGAAGCCGTGTCGACTTTCTACGTCCTGGTTGACTTTTTGTCCAAAGTCCTTCTCTATGATGGAGATCTCGCCGTAAGGTTGCTTCGTATCTTCATCGGCTTGTATTTCTTCCAGCATATCGGAGAGGACCTCTAGGGTCCTGTCCTTGGAGTCGGACACGAGAAAGGCAAGATCGATGAGATGGTGGGGATATGTGAAGTTTCGCAGATGGGAGAAGAACATTGGGAGATGCGGCTCCGCGTCTCTCAGGGGCACGCAAAGGAGAATCCGCTCCTCGCGCTCCCACCCGCGTGCAGTACCTTGCACGTTGCTCAGGTCGTAGTAACGGACCGTCTCTAATTGTAATCCGTCGCTGGCTGACAGCAGGCCGAGGGAGACTATGGAAGTCAACGAGGCGCCAGGCCAGACAAAGACCAAGAAGATAATAGCGACAACAGCTACAATGGCAATTCGGGTGAGGAGGCGCTGTCGGCGACGGTTCGCGGGTGTCGAGGCTCGCGGCTGGTACCTGTTTAGCAGGAGAAGAGCGTCAGCCTGAGAAGGGAGGTGCAAAACATTAAGGCGACACCAATGAAAGGACGGATATGTCTTCTTTACCTGTGAGGAGATATCTCGAATGTATTCCCTCTGGGGTACCCATTGGAGAAGCCGCTGGCGTGGTGCCGTGGCATCACCTTGGAGCCGGCCGAGGATGCATACGATGGCAACATCCAGGGCACTGAGTGGAAGATCCAAGTCCCAAGTGAATGGAGTCGAGAGAGAGACGGCAACGAAGCAGCTCGCCCAGGCCTTGAGAGTCGTGAAGTCTAAGCAAACTAGTGCATCTAGCAAGATACAGCTCCGGAGAATGGCAAGGAACAAGTGCTGCCGTCGGGCGATTGGCTTCAGATAGGGCAGGCTTCTAGAGAAGAAGCAGCGAGCGTCAGGCAGGGTGGTGGTGTCTCGAGGTTGTTAAGGTCGCGCCTGAGGTGGTGGCTTTGGCTCCAGCAGTCGCAGAGGGGTGGGTGGGAGGCGAAGGCTCACGTCCGCGGTCAAGGAAAGGCAAGAGATGTGGTGAGTTGAGGTCAGGTAGGTAGGGTAGTCACTGGGGAAAGGAGGTTCGCCCGGGTACGGGCACAGTACTACGCAACACCCTGTACCTAAGGTAGGTACTTACCTATGATTTTATTTTCAGAACAGTTCGACCTGTCCTTCCCACACCTACCGGTGCCTCGCCAGGCTACTGACCTGACCCCTGTTTGTGCAATCCATTGGACTAAGGTAAGACACTAAGGCCACTGTGCTTCACCCCTACAGTAGTCGTGCAGGGGAAGCTGCTGAAAGGCACTTAACCACAAACTCCGTCTCATTGGCTGAGGCCTAACCTCAGATGGCCCGTCTCCCTTGAGTACAGTCTCAACGCGGTAGGGAGTGAATACCTGCTTGTGCCAAGATGCCTCCGTCGCTAGCATACGGGCGACCATCTTCTCTCCAGAACCCTACGTCGAATTGTCTCGCAGGGCAGATTGCCAGGCGAGGTTCGGATCTCCCACTCGCGCCCAAAAAAGGGGAGGAAAAAAGTAAGATGTGGGGACTGGGAAAAGGAAAAGGGAGGGCGGACACGAAGCCTTGGAAACGACAGGAAGCGCGCTCAATACGTTTTCCAGTCATTGCCTACCTGCTTGTTCCAGTCACCTCTGGTGCGCGACGTTCCCATGCATGGTTCACTGAGACAAAGCAATGTGATGATATAATAGGACATTTTGTCTGTTAAGCATCTGCTGCTGGAAGCTTTTTGATTCATCAACTAGTAACAATGTTGAAGCACATTCCCCTTAAAAGAGGGAATCACGCATGATTCATAACTGCACCATATTTTCATACCAAGGCGGCGATGAAGCCGCCTCTACCGGCCCAAACACGGCATGCACAAGGAGACAATGACTAATGTGTCCTCGAGGCCACAATTTACATCTCGAAGGTCACTTGGGACTGGAATGGAACACGCAAGTAGACTAAGGGCCAGGTTTCAGGCAAGACAGGCGTCACATTTCAAGGTTGAGTCCTGACTATCAGTGGTGTTAGCAACAAGTACAAGCAAAGCAGCGGGTGACAAGACACAGGTTGAAACAATCGCTTCAGACAAGCCAGTTTACTCATTCAGCTGAGCCGGCCCAGCCAACTCGGAACCTCAGAACGAAGAACCGGGAGGCCAGACACTGAAGCCAGATTACAGTCCCAGTTGGGACAGACTCCACCACATATCCTCACGCCTCCCAAAGGAGGGCTCCAGTGTGGGAGACTGGCTCGGCCAGCTTGACATAGTTGAATGGATAAGCTATAGTCATCATGAAAATTCGCAAGCCGAGCATGCGAAAAGAAAAAGAAAAACAAGCAGTGAAAGCTCTTACCAGCTGGGCAGGGTTACAGGGCGAACCAAATTCGGGACCAGGAGGCCATCGTCTACAGACCGGTGTGGCGTGTCGAGTGCACTATCGAGACAGGATTTGGTCAGCCGTCGCGCTCATCTTGTATCGTGTCCTCGTGTGTACAGATCGGGTCAAGGCTGTTCATCAGACAATTTTTTTTGGTATATGGGTATCATCACAGATCTCAGTAGCAGAACTGAATGAAAAGGTTGTTCATCATGGATAGGAAGCAAGTGGCATTACGCAAGAGGTCTTGCTGGGAACAGTGACTTACCGAAATCGAAGACATGCCTCTAGGCGCCTGACCTCGTCATATTCTCGCGATTGCGCGGGTGAAATCTCTAGTGCAGAAGGTCAGCGCTGTTTTGGACTGCGATGACCAAGTTAGATTCTGAAAACAGGCTAGATAAATCACTCCGGAATGGCAGTGAGGTCAGATGGTAGTGCATGTTTGTTCGTGCGCTCAGGGAATCGCGTGAACCAGTGGAATAATTTGCATCAGGAAAGCAAGTGTTGAAGGGGAAGAAGAGGTCAGAGACTTACTAGGCAAGGTGCCTCAGCAGCCGTGGCTATTTTGAGGCCTGCTGCTGATGTTTCTGACCTGCGAACATCTTGTTGAGACAGGTGGTTGATAATGTTCAGAAATTTGAAGGCGCAGAATTTTTTGAGCTTGAAGTAGTGGCCGCTAAGAGGGTTACTTGCATGTCCCTACATCGCTTCATTTACCGTGGGCCGTGCAGCAGATCGAAATTCAATTAAACGTATTTTCCCAACCAATACCTACTAGGTAAGGTACCTTACGTAAGATAGACGCCTGGAGGATCACCCCCATAGATGCACTGTGTGAAAATTCACTCCAGCTTCTGTCTCGCTCCCCAACGACATATCTACACGAGATCCCCGATACTGTCTCGACACCTCTTTTAGCTACAGAGCCTACTTCAAGACGTTCTCGATATTCTCATGGGCTCATTGAGAAAGTGAAACTCGATACTTTGTCGTCTCTTCGGCACACTCAGGGTCGTCATCAAATCTGAACGCCTACGCGATCTTGTCGACATGGCGGACCGAAGAAGAATAAATGGCCCCCCCGGCGCTACCCTGCCGCCAATGTACGAAAAGTGCATTCTTAAGTCAACTTCTCGAGCAAGACCGGCAAATGGCATCCGAGGATTGTGTTGGTTCAGTCCCATCCTGGTCCGTGTCCTGGTCGATGATACTGACAGCCCCTTCAAGTTCTCAAAACAGGCGTCACCCCGACAGCCTCAGGCTCTGCCTACATGGAAATCGAATCCCCCCAGGGCCAAGCCAGCGCAGAGCCAAGGGTCAATGGAATGAAACTCATCTGCACGGTTCATGGGCCTCGCTCCCTTCCGCGGTCTGCACCGTTTTCGCCATACCTGGTGCTCTCAACTCACGTCAAGTACGCACCGTTCGCTACTCGCCAGCGCCGAGGCTATCTCCGCGACTCAAGCGAGAGGGACCTTAGCGTTCATCTCGATACTGCGCTGCGGGGAGTCATCGTCGCCGACAGATGGCCCAAGAGCGGTGTTGACGTCATTGTTACCGTTATCGAGGGTGACCAGGAACGAGAAGCCTCCCATGCGCAGGGTGGCGAGGGGTGGGACACTATGAACGTCTTGAGCGGATGCATTACAGTTGCCGCCGCGGCTCTGGCAGATGCTGGCATTGACTGTGTAGACATGGTGACCGGCGGTGTCGCGGCTGTTGTTGCGACAGATGACAGCGACTCCTCGACACCTTCGCTTGTCTTGGATCCAGTGTCGCTGGAACACGACAAGATCTTGGCTGCTTGCTGTGTTGCCTATCTGCCCAGTCGAGCCGAGACCACCAACCTCTGGATCAAGGGCCAGCTCCCTCCATCAGACCCGCTGCTTCACACAAAGTTGGTCGGGCGTGCAATTCAGGCCTCCAAAGGCAACTATCGTGCCGTTCTGGAGAGACTTCAGGACAATCAGCCCCCTAACAGCTAAATGAGCCCATGTCTCGATCTTTATCAGATTTGGTCAGTAACGTACTGTCTACTTCTTGTCGCGAATCAGCCGCGCACTGTCAACACTGCGCCCCGCGTGTGTTTTGGCCAAAATCCTGGCAGTGGTCTCGTACCACTTTTCACGCGCCAACACCATAGAGAGGCTCTCGGAAAGAGGGGGAGGTGCGCCAATGGCAAGGATTGCGACTTCTCGTCCAAGTGTACCAGGTGTTGTTTTCCCCGTCATGCCGGTCAAGAGGGCATGGGTTGTTGAGGACTACACATGATTTGGGCCGCTGAGGTCTTCTCCTGACAATGTTTTACCTGGGCCTTCCTGCAGCGCCTAAGGCATGTAATGGCGGGTGCTTTTCCCCAGGATGGTGTTTCCTGTATGGTTTTGCCAGGTGGATTATGTTCTCGAAAGAGCTGTGTCGTCAAGCGGGTGACAGCGACAGATCCAACGAAAGAGGCATGAGGTAATCAGAAGAGTCAAAATTACCAACTACGTCAGTGTGGCCGATTTGGCATGCGACGAGAAGAATGAAAGGACACAAAATCGAATGAAAACACTTGCATCGCGGCCTCACAATGCTTTCCCATTGGAGTTTGAGCGCGGCCAACGCGATGCGGTCGACCAGTAGCACCTGAGCAAACTCCCATCTCAGGCTCTGTATGGTGTAAGAGGGGCCTTGACATAAGTGAACTGAGAAACACAGAGAGTCCTCGAGGCGCCTACCACCCTGGGGCAGGTCGTAGGCACCCCAAGATGGCCTTGTGCCGAAAAGAAACAGAAAAAAAAGGGGAGAAAAGATTACGACCACCTGCCTTGGGTTGCCAACCCAAATCTACTGGAACTTTCTGGGTTGGCGCGTACCTACCTTAACTTACTAAGCACCTTCCAGCTCGCAGCTCGTAGTGTGGCCACATGCAAGACATGCAAGCTCTCGACCAAAGCAGTTGGACCCCGGCACCAGAAGAGCCAAGGGCCGTGCCCCCTGACCTAAGGTGCCCAGCACCTTTGGGCTCTAGCACGCGACAGAAGCCATCCAACTCATCCGAGCTTCCGACGTCCACTCCTCTCTTCTCGCTTCCAATCATAGCGCTGCTGACAGCCAGCCTTGATTGGCAACATCAACAACCTCCACCACGACCGACCTCGATCGACTACGTCCTTCCCAGACGGCCGCCGTTTGATCTCACAAAGGCGCCGTTCCTGCATCCTGCGGGGATCTCGCCGTCGTTCTCTTGTTTCTCGTTCTCTCGCTTTCCATTCTCTCCGCACCATGCCCTTCCGCCTTCGACCCCACCACCCATGATTCGAGTGTCGCGACGCCTCCAGCCGCCCCGAGCGAAAAGGCTGCCATCGCCGACGCCGCTGCCGACGTCGCCACCCTGGCAGTAATCCGACTTCAAATCATACCTTTCTCCCGCCGACCATGGCGGATCTATCCGCCTCTTCCTCGTCAGACGACCTTGGGCTTTGGCAGGACTTCTCGACGTGGACTGCCCATCAACTTCAATACGCTGTCAACTTGACTAAGCACGCTCCTTCCTTCGAGGACTTGGTGTGGGCTGGTCCGAGAGTGATCAGGAAGCTTACGGCTTACCTCCCGTTCCCCGATTCACTCGACGCTATGGGCCAGAGAGAAATTCCCGAAGCAACGGAGTCTGGCTTCCCTCACACCACCAACGTCCCCGCGACTGCTGTTTTCAGCATGAATATACCGCCGACCGTTGGCCAGACCCATGGCTTTGCCGCTGGAACCGCGCCCGCCATGTTGAGAGACCATGATCCTGGCATCGTGGGCCCCAAGTTCAGCATGGAAGGCGCAAGGGGCCTCGGCAGCGTCTTCAGCTATGCCACAAGCAAATGGGCCCTTTGCTGCATCGCCATGGCCGTCGTTCTTAATCGCACCCACATCTTCGCCGCCACAAGGCGGCGTTTGCGCCTCACTCTGCCCATTCGGTTGTTCTTACGCGGCCTTCCGGTTATTCTGTTTCTGATCCAGGCGCGCGGTCTTTTGCGCTCCATTCAATGTCAGACGTCCCCCGATTTTGCTGAAATGCGCTGGGGAAATCCTAGCAGGATCTCCGAGCTCATGTTCTCTCAAGCCGACGGATTCCTTCACACCATGAGCTCCACACTTCTGTTTGGCGCTTCAGACGAGGAGTCTTGCATGGCGGTTGGCATGGTGCCCGCAGATGATGAAGATGTCGCACACGAATTGCGGGGATCTTTGTCTCTTTTATGGCCGCTATTCGGGACGTTTTGCCTGAGCCAGTTCCTTGAGACCGTTTCGTGTGCCGTCCAGGGCCGCCCTGTGTCCGCCGAGACCGGCATGACGCTTTTCGAACACTCGCTCGCCTTCGCCGAAGCCGACGCCGCAATCAGCAACCAACTTGGCTGGGGGCTCTTCACCCAGTCGCAAGCAGCTGAGGCACAGCCAAATCCCAGCAGCAGCATCGCCATTAGCCGCTCCATGATCCTTCGGAGGGTTAACACGCCCCCTGAAGTCCTTTTGGTAGCTCTTTTGTCTACCATGAGTCACATCACTAGCCATGTCCTGGGCATATTCAATCTGCAAGCCAAGTTTCGCCTGGTCAGCACCGGCTTTTGGGGTCTTTGTTTCATGGCAAGCATTCTCTGGAGTGCCGTCACCTTCTCCTTGGATGACCCAGCCAAGCAGGGATTGCTCAGATTTCCCACGGTTTGCATCATCGGTTTTATTCCTCATGTCCTCGTTCTTGGTGGGATACTCGTCTGCTTCTTGATCTACCTGCTTGCGCTCAGCCTGGCTGCTCTCACCCCGATGGAAGCATCTACAGGTCACAGGCTCACCCTACGCGAGCGGCTAGCTCAAGCCCACGGAAACATGCAAGCCAATCTCTCCCTAGCAGACATTCGCATAAGCATGGAGATGGACTTTTATACGGCCTTGCTGCGGACCGGCTTTGGAGCAATCACCATGGCCAGCGAGGCAGTCTACCTGAATGAGGACCGGGATATCAATATGAGGTCTCACACGTGGCTGGAAGAGGAGAGGTTTCGTGAGCTCGAAGAATTACGAACGCAATGGATCGGAACCAGTGCTTCCGATTCTCAATACGACACCATTGGCACCATCGGACTGGTGCCCGTAAAGGACGATCACCTGCTGACCGCAAATGGATATGCTCGTGAACGGGCGGCTCAGAAGGTACCAAAATCTCGCTCGGGCGAGCGAAGGGTGAGGGATGGTGTCGGCGCTGCGGAAAGGAGCGGCAGATGGCTCATGGCACTGGACTTCCTCATGAACATCAACCGATTGATATTCCGAGCGTGGGCTACGGCCACATTGAAAATTCTCTCCAAAGTAGGCCTCCGTCCGCCACAATTCCTGCTCTGGATAATTCGGCGGCCGAAGGTTGCAAATGATTCAAGGATCTCCGAAAGTAAGGACAGCAGAAATCATCCAAACGGCGTCGTGGGGACTGCGGAGTCGAGCCTGGACATTCCCATGAATGACGCTGTCGATGTCGAGTCCGAATTCAGAAAACAGGCCTCGAGGGCAAGCGAGAGTTGGACCCCCATTAACGAAGTTGAACTGGACTCAAGACTTTATGGCTGGTGGCTGAAGGGCGGTTGGTGGGGCTCAACGGACCACAGTGGTGAATATCTACCCGGGGCATCTGATGATGAGAACGACGCAACGAGTGTCGTCTCTTTCAATACTCACGATGACAGCGAATGGGAATCGGAAGAAGATGGTCAGATGACACAGACCCTGTCCAGGCGCTGGGCTTCCAGGGAAGCCACGCCGGCTCCAGATGATTCGCTGCAACTTTCGGACCTAGCACGTCTGCTGCACCCTACCAACCCCGAGGAAAGAGAAGAGGCACACACGCTGGCTGCACACCTCGCCAGTGAAGGCATTGTGACTCGATCCCACTACAGGAAGGCGCAGCAACTACAGAAAACAAGAATACTTTTTGCGGGTGGACGAGCGAACGGCGTCGTATCTCGCCCGAATAAGATGACGCCTGAAGAGGAGACTCAGCGTCTGGAGCAGCTTCTGCTGTCACGTCGCTCTCAGGCTTGCCGTCCTAGGGACAACGCGTCAACCTGGGCGGAGGGTGCAGCCGGTCTCGGTCCAGACGGTCCTCAATGCGTCGTTTGTCAAAGCTCTCCGAGGACCATCATCGTGTGGCCCTGCCGATGTCTTAGTCTGTGCGATGACTGCCGAGTGTCTTTGGCCATGAACAACTTTGACAAGTGCGTTTGCTGCCGCAGGGAGGTCATCAGCTTCAGCAGGATCTATGTGCCTTGAGGAACGAGGGAAGAAGGGAAACGTTTGCAGTCCTTTTTACCTTTGGCTTGTCGACGATGAAGAAAAGGCAGTGGTTGCCAAGGAGACACATTCGGCGCTTTAGGGTGATGTACTAGTCGGAAATCGTTTTCATTAGACGTTAAGGGGGTATTTATGCTAGCATTACACGTATGCACCCCGACTTTGAACTCAGTGTCGAACGACACATTCCCTCATTGATGGTCAAGATCCTAGTGGCATCACATGCCTGCCCATTCTACGCAAAAAGTGCGCACCTGTTTCGCGCTGCTGTCCTCCTGAACAGCGGCCTCGCCACCAAACAAAAAGCCTTTCTTGACCGAAGTACCCAGACGACCACTCCCAACGACATCCAACATCGGTATCTTCTCCTCCCAATGGTAATTTGTGGCGAGAAAGTGGGCGTGATAGCGCAATGGATCCCCTGGGTAAACACTATAATCGGCACCGAATCGCAGACCTGGTGTCATGAAATATCCTTTGGCTTGCAAGTGCCGATGGAGCGGTCCAGCTGTGGGATGGGACACCATGACTGGGGATTTAGCGAGTGAACTATCCAGGCTGTCACTTGTTGTCGGCGTTACCGTTAACAATCTCGCATCTAATCCATCATGGGCGTTTGAGGGGTGATCCAACGAGGGCGTTCCCACCAGAGGGGCTTCCCGCTCAATGGCGAGCTCTGCGACGCCTGGCGCTGCCTTGGCACCATTGGCTCTCCTCATCTGCTCAGTGGCGGCCTTCCTGGCTTGGTCCTCTGCCAGAAGCTTCTGAGCCTTGTGGCGTCGGTCCTTTAAAAGGGCAATATAGGCTTGGCGGTTGCCCTTGTTTGTGGAGCAAAGAGAGGACAGGTGATGCGATGTCTCGTCGACTAGGCGGCCTACCTTCTTCTCAACCAGTAGACTTGCTTCTTCGGGGAGCAGCTCCAGCGGTAGGCTCAGGAACACGTTTTGCGTCGGGTTCTGGGGTGTGGTCCCTACCAGAACCGAGCAGATGTTGTGGTTGCGTCGGATCACCGCTACGTCTTCGGCATCGAAGACGAGGTAACGATCGGCGATCTTGGAGATGCGCACGGGAGGCACAAATTCATCCAATACTGCCATTTTCGTCTTGCCCGGTGGCAATCGCTCTAGAAACGTTAGCTGCACGGTTCCAGACGGGCAATAAGAGCTCAGGAGATATGCAAGCCGTGAGGAGTCATGTTTAATAGAAAAGTCGTCACAGAGTGTCAGTGGATTGACAGATTGATTGAGATTAGGTGTATAATCATTTGGGCGGATGGGAAAGTGACATAGTATGACATTTGGCAACGTACCTTGACAGATGGTGGTGATTGGAATCAGAAAAAATTCGAAAACATTTCTGGGGAGACGGGACATTTGAGTTGGTGCTAGATGTAGTGGGGCAGGGCGCTAACATGCATGGATGGACAGCCACGTACTTCAATATTGCCTAGGTACCTAAGCACCGTAAGTACGCACGTGTGGCGACTTCTTCTGCGATGCTGTGGCTGTGCTTTATTTGCTCAATATCGTTCCCCTCGCATCCCCTGGGAAGTTCAGCCGTGCGTATCAGGACACGCCATGAGACATGTTCAAGCACTCGGTCAGTTCATATTAGGCATATCACAGCATTTCATTTCCTTGGTATTCGGAGAAAGTTTGACATGATTAACGAGTGAACCTTTTGGTTAGAAGTCGAGTTTTTCACCCTCCTTTCCTGTTTTCCCCCCCTCCTTTCCACCTTCTTCATCTAATAAGGGGGGTAGGCTGTATGGTTTGAAAATCAGACCACTTGAACTGCTCAGTCGAAATGAAAGATTCTCCCCCGACAACTGCCCCTCCAAGCCACCTCCCCTTTCGTGATATACAGGAAGGCTATGCACCTTTAGCATCCCCTGCACCACATCTTCTGCCTTGGTGTTTGGTTGGGCGTGGACTTGGCGGTGAAGGGGTAACAACTCTAGGGCCCCGTCACACAGCAGCTCCATCCACCTGGTGAGCCCCGTCGACCGCGGGTAAAGCGTCGTTGACAGCGATACAATAGCAGTTGAATTGGCACTGTTTTCACGCAGCAGCGCTCTCAGTTTGTGCAAAAACTGGAGTGCGTCTGACGCTCGGCAAAACGACGAGCCATAGAGTGCAGGCGACAAGAGGTTCGGGATTAGGACTCGGTGAATGGTGCCGGGCGCAGACGCTTTTAGCTTTGCCGACAGATTTGTTATAAAGTCTTCCAGGGGCGACGCGGCAGGCGGCCTGCCTGGTGCTTGGAGCCAGCCCATGGCAGGCGTTGATGCCGTTATGTGAAGCTGCCCCCTAATATCACTAGCCTGTAAACGTTTGGCGAGATCGAACGAGTGGCAAAAGTGGTCGGCCGCGTTTGCCCTCCCTTGGTTCATTTCTTTTCCCGAATCAGTTTTCATGACTGTTCTACAAACAGTGAGATACTGCGTCAACAACATACCTGAGCTTGCCTGGTTGCCGCCGAGGCTTTCGTATCTCCACGCAATCTTCATCTTCTCACCGGAAGCAGCTGATGGTTTTTTGCGACTTGAGTTGCTGTCCTTACCCAACCCGGGTAGCTCACCCCTCCATGACTCCGTTGGACCCAGCACATGGACTTGGTGGCCCTGTACGAGGCCTTCTGCCGCGTAGTACCTCAGAACGACACCGGAAAAGTCTGTCGTCCCCGACTCTTCGATGAGCAGACTGCATCCCAGTGGCAATCCCGCATGTCCCGCCAATAATTTATCTAGTGATGCAGTCCCCGTGGATGTTGCGAAACGGCCGTCCAGGGGTGATGGGCGAATACCGGGCGGAGGAGATGCTTCTTGTCTATGGACAGCGGGCTCTCTCGGAGAGCCCCGGGCGGACGGCCCAAGCAGTACGTTTTTCTTGCGAAACGACATGATTTTATGCAAATTGTATCGATGCGACTTTGAAGCTTTGATTGTACTCCGCGCACCAAAAAACACGACCTCGTGTTGTGAAGCCTTCCCAGCTTGTCAGCGAAGTCCAGCATTTCATGTTTGCCGAGGTAACTTACTTCCGTTGGTTGATGAACAGGTGTTAGGCCCTTGCACACTAGATAACAGCGCAGGAGGGGCAAGCAGGTCCAGATCAGTATTTGCGTCACGAAGGTTGAGCACAACCTGGTAAGGGAAGGTATTAGGTTGGAAGAAGGTGCTATGGGCCGGGGTCACTTACAAAAAATGATTTTCGGCTTAGGGAGGTACCTTCCTTACCTAGGTACCTACCTAACTAAGGCGAAGAGGCGCCAGGGCACAGTACGTACCTGCGACTCCAGAGCCCTCAATCAGCGCGTTAAGTCGGATAAATGAATCTGTAGACTTTTTTTTTTCTTCATCCTTCACCACTAGCGCTGCAGCGCTCCGACTAGATCTGCCGCAACGATATTCAAGTTCGAGTCGCCCTGTACCACAAGCCTTTCGACCGAAGTTAAACCCCGATTTCTTCAAAAGGGGAATCAGTCCACATCTTCATATTCTCAAACTTCCCTGGCGGCTCAGTCAACATGTCAGGTGGAGGCGACGTGACCCTCTTTGAGGAGTCCTTCACCGTGACCAATTACGACCAGTCCAAGTACGACCGAGTCGCCCGTATCTCAGCTACGTCAACGGACAACCAGACTCTGATGACTCTCGACATTAATATCGAATTGTTTCCTGTCTCTGTGTCCGACAGTTTGCACGTGGTCCTGGCTACTTCCCTGGCTCACGATGGGAGCAAAGACGACGAAAAGGGCTGGAGGGACGTGGCCAAGGGTGGACAAGACAGAGAGCCCACCATGGCTGACATGTTCGACTACGTCTGCTACGGAAAGATTTACAAATTCGAAGACGCCGACGATGGTCAGACCATGTGAGTAGTCATTTAACAAACCAAAAGGACGCCGCAATGCGCATGCAGTAACTGACGATGTTGTCTTGCAGCAAGGCCTACGTTTCGTTCGGCGGCCTCTTAATGTCACTCGAGGGCCCATACAAGAAGCTTACCCCGCTGAGAGTTGATTACGTCTATCTGCTTATCAAAAAATGACCAGCGACGCTATTGCTACCTGCAACGTGCCATCATTCCCCCCGACTCCGGTTCTAAGCTGGCACGCACCATTGCGGTCCGGGAAAAGTTTCCACCCTGGCTACATCAGTACTACTAGGAAGGCACGGGAGTCGAGAGCGTTTGGAGAACAAATGATTCGGTCGAGCCGTACATCATATATCCCCTTGTCTCACAATGTTGACGCGGCTAGCCATCGATAGCGCCGAGGGCTGGGTCTTGGTTGTGTGGTCCTGGAAATGGCAATCTTCGATGGATCCTCCGTACAATGTGGTCGTATTCTGGCTCGTTGTCTTTGGTTAGGATGCCGTGCCGGATGAAGAAGTCCAGAACCACAAGCGCACAGTTGGGCTTGAATTTGCCTTGTGCCAAATCCTGTCGGATTTCCTCAACCGTACGCAAGCTAAACTCTGCGACCTCGCCATCCTTTGGCTGCGGGACAACATCTTCAGGTAGCTCAAGATCGTAAATCCACTGGACTTCGGGGTAGATGAGCCCTTCTTCACCAGCCTCTATTTCGGTGACGTAAATGTACGAGACGCCGCCAACGTGCTTGGTTCGGCTGCGAACAAGTGAGTCCGGCAGACTGGCTTCCTCGTCTGCCTCACGGATGACACATTCGAAAGGATCTTCGCCGGTCATCAGCCCTCCTGCAACGGTGTTGTCCAGCATGCCGGGAAATGTCGATTTCGTAGGAGAGCGGCGCGGGACCCAGATCTTGATGCCGTGGTTCGCAGACGGACAACGAACAAATGCAGTCAGGTGAACGCCGTATCTCTTGACGCCGAACAAGCCCGAAGCAGCCCTTTCCATGTTCAAAAGCAGCTCGCCGTTGCGGCCATATACAGGCCATAACTCGTCGCGCCAGCCTCGCAGGATAGGAAAGGTGTCGTTGCTCCGCCAGTAATCGAAGAGGTTCGCTGCCAGATTGCTACGACCTTCCAACGTCGGTGCCTGAAAAGCGTATACAGTGCGCTTGACGGGATCGATATGGACCTCCCCCTTGACGTTGGTTGGAGCCTCGGCCAGCTTCTCTACCACCCTTGGCAGGACATATCCCAAAGGCACGCCGCCTTGGTCGTCTTTCCAGAGAAGGGTATACATGGACCCATGAATCTCGGCATGTTGTGCCAGATCCTGCTCGTAAGGGTACCTACATGGCAGTCAGCTCAAGCGCCCGGGCTGAAGGCAAGATACAACGGGACGGTTCTCACGAGTCCACCTGGCCGATAAGTTCGATATTGCTGAAAGACCTCATCCTGAGCTTCAAGAAGAGCCGGGAACGACAAGCGGCTGGGTGTAATATGATGTAGGGGGTCCAGAAGCTCCTAGGCATGAAAAGCAGTAGTGACAGAGGACATTGTCTCCTCGAGTCATGGAGACTTCAAGCCTCGGGGGGGTGAAAGCCTGACCCCACGCAGTGTTGCGGAGGAGCAGGCATTATTTCCAGGCCTGATACAACGATGCTGGTGGCTTATGCGATGCAGGGGGGCGCGTGAACGCATGGAGGGTTCTCCGACCCTCTCGGGGCTTCCTGCTGCCCCTCCCCCCACTGCACCCCGTAGAGGTAGGTAAGGTAGGTGACGATGACGGCTAGCTTCCTACATCACCTTGACTTGCCGCATAATACCATTGCAGGCGATCTGAGTCTCCTTACCAACCGCGCTTGCGCCGACAGCTTTTCGCATCTCGCGGTGGAGATGACGAGCTTTAAAGCTTGACTTTTCCCCCATTACTGCTCCTAGAGTGCCACCTGACCTCTCTGAGCAACCGTCAGCCTCCAAAGACGAAGAAGGAATCTCTTTTCCTCCCCTGCTCCACGCATTGGATCTCACTTGTACAAAAACTCCTGAGTCACTTCGACTGTCCACGAGTCACAAGTGACGAACGTTCTATTGTCGCCAAAACTGATTTGCGGCATCGCGCTGCGCCAATCGAACCATCATGATGTCTGGCCCTCTTTTCGGCATCGTCCCGGCTGGCCAGCCATTGCTGACCGGGCCAACCTCAGCGCCTTCGGAAACCTCATTTCTCTACTCGATATCCACTGCCCGCCCCTTCTCCCACGTCACCGTCATGCTTCTGCCTGGCATCGTCCTTCCACCCGACACCGCCGCCGCCATCTACTTCGCCACAGCTGTTGACGTCGCTGCCGCTACGACAACAGGCCAGACGCCCAATTTCAAATTTCTTGGAGGCATTGGAACTGGCAAAGAGAGCGCCATCTTTAAAATCAATGCTGGTAACGCCGATGCCGGAATAAATTCCGGCAACGTCATGATCGGCATCTCAGTCGAACCTGCTGAATCAGTGGCTTCGCGCATCCAGGATCTCTCCGCGAATCGTTCATCCAACATGGCTGCCTCCTCAGCACCCCAGCCATCGACGATGCTACTGGCACAAAACATTATCAAGAACGCGTTCAACTTCCTCGCTAGCTTCAGCGGCACTGCCGGGCCTGGCGGCGTCGAGGTGGTCCCGCTAAAAGCTTTCGAGGAGTGGTGGAAAAAGTTTGAAAGTCGCGTGAGGTCCGACCCGAGCTTTCTCGAAAGACCTCAGGATTGATGCATCTTCAATCTCCTCGTGTTTTCAGTAGTAGAGATTTACACTTTCGATACCCTGGGGGAAGTGCGGCAGTTTTCATACATAGACTACAAACATGTATTTTGTTACACATTTGTCTAAAAATCTCAGGAGAAGGGGGCATCACCAGGTCGTCGCGTGCCACAGTGGTAGAAGAAACTGACCTTGCGAATTCGTCATGCCATGCCATTTGTAAAGAGAAGAATTCAACTCGTCTAGGCGGCCTGTGGCACGCCTGATGACAAAACGCCGAAGGGCAGCGCCAAACCCGCAAAACCAAAAGGGTGCCTACCAATACTACCTTACCAGAAACGCCTTCTCATGAGTAAAAGGAGCACACACCGAAAGTCTCCCTCATGCTCCAACTTATCTCTGAACAAACGTGATTTTACAATGCGTCCGCAGTCTGCCGCAACCGCCACGTTAATCCTCATCCAACGGCTTCATCAGTGGGCTCTTCATCCTCGTTGGGCTACCGGCGCGGCTTCGACGCCCTGCGTTCACCAGGCTCGGCACCAGTCTCTCTCGGCTCTCTGTTCTCACAGCTAGGCCACCACGATCCATGGAAAACTTCGGACGTCCATCATCAAATCGTTCAATGTTGAGCTTCGGTGTGGCCAGCCCGGATGAACGCCCGGCTCTGGAGCCTTCGCTGCTGTCAGACTGATCATTCTCATCCGAGTCAACATCGCCTAGCTCGAACTGATCGGCCTCGCCTTCCTCCATGACACGTTCGTAAGTCGCCGAAGACCGCCCGAAAAGTTTGTTCGTAATAGAGAAGCCGCGTCCAAGTTTCCGGGGCCTGTCGGGTCGTCGGCTCCCTCGCAAGGCAGAAGCGACTCTGCCAAACCACCTTGTGCGACGATCCCGCTTACGCAAGATGAAACCCATGACAACAAGGATTAGGATAAAAAGCAAGACACCAGAACCCGACTTTGACTTGGCTTTGTCCAGCAGCTCGTCCGCGGCGTCATCCCAGTCGTCGTCATCGTCCTCCCCCCCAATGGGGATGGGAGAAAAGTTGGATCCCGCCGGTTCAAAATCCGTGGCGTCGGCAATGTTACTGCCAAAGCCGACAGGCAACGCGGTTCCCTCAGGTGGAACTTGCCCAGCAGCATAGAGCACCATCTTCCCCAGGGTCCAGCTGACTTCGACGCCGTCGATCTCGCTCACAGGTTGGAAGGGGTCCACAAACCCCTTCTCTTTGACGTCGTCAACGATGCCTTTCGAAACATTCAGGCCAGGGTTTGGGTTGTGTTCGAGTCCCGGCCTGGGGATACCGATCCCTTCGTATAGAACGTTGATGAGCCAAGATGCTTTGAAGCAGGCTTCCTGTGCATTCCTGGCCTTTTGGGCTGCCGACTTTTTTCTCGCCTTAATGCTGGCTTCGATATCTGCCCAGTCGCGAGTGCAAAAATCCACCACATTCTTCTGGTACGTCGCCAAGTCGTAAGCCGTTTTGTGACCCTTGCCGAAAACGCCATGAGTCGTATGCCAGTACTCGGACACGCCGACGAAGTGATTCACGTCAAAATCAATACTAGGCACGTGCTGGCCATTTAAAAGGCAGGGTTCATCTTCGCAGGGAGTGTCCTTTCCTAGGAGCGGTTCAGTTTGTCGGAGGCATTCGTCAAATTGGCCGGTACCGACAAGCGACAATCCCTTGCCTGTAGATTCGTTCGTAACGGGATCACCTGAGAATGTGGTCCGTAAACCAGATGGCAAACACGGATCTGGGATTTCGAGGCTGTCGGGCTTGCCATATTGCTCTTTGAGGTTTTCGACGTATCGCTCGCGGGCTTGGTTTGCGCCATATCCAAGCCAAGTCGCCGTGAACACCCGGTGTTCAATGGTGGAGCCGTCAATAGTCCTGAGACGAACGAGCTTCAGGTCGTTGGCATGCTTTTCCGCCTCGGTAGTGTTTGGGGCGAATGCGATCTGCGCCGAAGCGCCTCCCATGTCCAGAAAGCCGTATGTGTGGTGGCCCTTGCCGTGCTTGTGTTTGTCAGGGTGATCGAAGCCGCCTAGTAAGTAATTTGTGGCGAGCCAGCCATACAAACCTTCGGTCTCGCCCGAGATGACTTGGATGTTGGTGTTACAGTCCGGCAATGAAAACCTGGTATTCTCCTGTAGATAGGAGCACATGGTTCGAAGAAGGGCTTTTTGTTGGTGTTCGGGCAGAAGGCGCATGCCGGCAGTGGCCATGAGATAGACGGGGGTGTCAGCGACCTTTTTGTCAGGCACTTCATTGAGGGCGATGTCGATGAGCGACTGGAGGTGCTCGTGGCCTATATCCTCGGGTTTATCGGCAAATGATGACACGCCGGGGCGAATTTTTTCGCTCGTCTGTAACTTGATTTTGGGCAGACTTTGAAGGTCATCGACGGATGCATGTTTGATTGCCTTGGCGTGGTCTTTCCATTTGTAAACGTACAGGCGCGTCCCTGAGGAGCCCGCGTCGAAGATGATACCGTATCGCCCTGGTCAGATGAACAGCCATGTCAGCATTTATGACGCGCAAGCGAGCCAGAGACGAGTGAGGAAGATGATCTGTGAATGGCGTACATTTTTTCCCCATTAGGAGGAGCAGGGGCAGTCAGGCTGCGTCGTGATTCGGTTCGTCTGTAGTCGACGGGTAGATTCGCCGTTTCACGATGTCGTGGATGCGAGGATGCAAGTTGAGAATGGAATCGGTGTATCGGAGCAGCGCGATCGAAAGACCGTCGAGTTCGTTCGTATGCCACGTCGTCTAGGTTTCGAGTCGGGAGTATTCGCACTGGTAACGGGCTAACGGGCTGGGATTTGGGGATGGGACGACGACGACGACGACGACGACGAAGCGAGAAGGGAACAAGCCCAGCAGCGGAATTGAAAGAAAAAAAGGGCCAACTAAACAAATAAAGAAGAAACTGAGGAAAACCCAAGATATCGGCTTTGGTATCGTGTTAATTGGACACGCTTAATAGCAACAGATGAGTTGAGTAGGGTTGAAGCGAGCGTCGGTCATCCTTGAGGTTGTCAGGAGAAATGGTGATGGAGAAGGATAGGACATTGACTGCTCGACGGATTTACGCGTGGCACTGACCGTCAGGGGAAGAGCCAAGGACGGGGGACAGAATCGAAGGGAGTATGGAGACGAGACTGACTACATTAGGTACGGAGGGAAGGATGGGGGTCGGGTCGCAGACGCAGACAGCGGAGTGGACGAGGACGGCAGGGACGGGCAATCAAAGACTTATAGGCTCTGATTGGACTGCTGAGTTGGGACTGGGTCAGCAGCAGCCAAGCCTCGACCAGGAACCGTTTAGTGAGATTGCGAGATGGGAACGGACCGTGGACGTAATTGATGGTGCCGTGGTGCTGCGCAACGCAGCACAGCAATGGGCTGCACTTCAAACGGGAGATACGTAACCATCTGATGTCTGATATGATTGGTGGTGCTACCAATCAGAGGACATGTCACACCCCAGGTGTCCGCCTCAGGACCGCAGATAAGGTGTATTTTTGTCCTCGCCCCATCCGTCCTCCAGCTTTCTCGTGTTTTCTGCGTCACACCCCCCCTTGCATCACATGACTGAGTCCTCTGGTGCATACCTAGTCTTTACTGGCGACATGTTGTTGTTTTCCTCTCCCTTGCGTATGACTTGATGATATTCGACTTCTTGACCCGAAGGCCGCCCGCCCCCACCTCTTTCCACACGCAGGGGGGAACATGCAGCGTATTCACACTGAGAAATCCGGAGGGGGCGCAGGGGTCCCTCCGACGCCCGTCTTTTCTCTCCCTTTCTGCTTCGTATCCTTTTTTTTCTTGGGGGTGGGGGGGGCGGTCACTGGCCTGTGCACTGTGAGAATACCTATTCAGAATCAGATGCCACCAGTCTTAGTGTGGGGTCCGAACTACCTAGGTACACACATACCTATCTACCTAGGTAAGGCACCTCAAGGTACATTGGAGGACTTGGTTGGACCCCTGACTTGGCGTATCAGTGTGCTTATGACCAAAACATGTTGTGCCTTCACTTAACTTCAGAGCTGACTAAGGTAAAGATACTGGCAAAGGAGGCTACCAGTAGATTCCAGCCTGTACTTGTGCACATTGCCTGCATCCCACGCGTTTGGTCAAAACATAGCTCCCTAGTCAAAAATTGGTGAGTGCCCATGTTTACCGAAAATGTCCCGATGGTTGGTTGGTGTGGCTGTGGGTGGTTGACGTGCCTGGTTTTTGGAAGTAGCAATGAGGGTACTCGGCGGGAATGCCGTGGCCTCCACTGCCTTCTGTGTTAGGCTTAGTTTCTTCCTCAAATCGCCTTCCAACCTGAATATCAAGCTAGAAGCACCCAAGCTATTATCCAGAAGGCGAAACCAAAATGCAGGTCGATGATGATAACTAGGTGCCCACGTGCCTTGATGGCTTCGTCCGTTCTTCCGGACTAGATGGCGGCCAAGTACCGACCCATTGAGTCCATTTCGCGTCTGCCATTCCCGATCAACCCCTAATTCCCCCTCACTTCTACCGCCTTCTCCAGACCTCACTCATCCTCATGTCTTTATTCCATAACGATATAGTGTAATATTACAATACATCCGCACATACCGCCCCGCCATCCGTCTTCTCCCGTCCTACATTGACGCCCGAATCTCCGGAGCACCGATATTGAATCAACGCCATACGCAAAAAACCTCAGGTGCAGCATTTTGTACCTGGGCTCACTATGTTGCCGTCGTCCGTGTCTTGTGTCGAGGCTGACAGCTGTCCGCCATGTCGGATGGGATGAGAACCCAACGCCTCCCAGTGGAGTTCTAACTCGCCAGTTACCAGTTCCTCGGTCCCCGCTGCGGCGCGTGCAGGCACCCGGGTTCTGGCCGTTCGACTCGTCGTCATTAGTATAGGTGACGATACTGGCAACCTGCCGCAGTCTTCTCTCGAAAGGCTCCCATACCTACGGATGTTTCCCCATCAGCCATTTTGTCGGGGAGATGGAAACAGTGATGATGGCGGCATGGCTTGGGTTACCTGCATGGCTTCCAATTGCCATGGCTGTTGCGCTGTGACGTCTCTGTGGCTTGCCAGCATCAACTGCCAGCAGCAATTAAATACGCATGGTTGACAACCAATTGCACTCGACGTAGGCATCACTCCTAGCGTTTCTGTGAATATCTCCTGCCCGCCTGGGACTTCTTGGCCTCTGGCATGAATCAAAGCGCACTGCTGTTGGGGGGCTGGTCTCCGCTGGAAGGAAATTGCTGAATGTGTTCAACGGTCCTAGGTCTTATCTGCTGTTGGGTGATCTCTGAGATACACTGTGAGCGCAGAGATGCAACTTCTTCTTGTCCTTGTGAATTATAAGCGCCAGTTGCCCGGCTCTTTGACTTTTGGTCTAGCCGCTGAACAGCCTCAGCCTCAACTTTAAACGAGAGAAGGCCCCCTGACCGATGCCTTTCTGCCACTCTCCGCGTTGAAATAGCTCATACAACCACTTCGCATGTCTACACAATAGCTTTGTCGTGGTATCATTTCGCCAGTGCCTCGTCTAGACGGTTGTCATCGAGCCATGGACTGAAGGTACAAGCATAGGATGTTGAGCAACTGACCATGATCTTCAGCTGTGATCGATCAAGACAACAATGGTCATCGTATACCGCGAGGGCGCGCCAGAGCACCTCTAAGCTGCGACGGCCCTTGGCCAATTTGACTTGTTCTCACGCCAGAGGAGAGACCTACACCCAGACCGCTGCCACGTGTGAGTGGTTGCCTGGGATTTATATAACTGCTTTCTTGGATGCCAACGAGCCCATGAGCTGAGGGTGTTCCAGCAGTTAACCCAGACGCAATGGGTAGATCGTATCCAACAGTGTCCCCAGCGTCCTCACGGCGAATAGCTCTTCGTGGAGTACGCGGTACACCAAGTTCTGTGGTTGTCAGCAGGCGTCCTCGCGGCACAAGACGGACATCAGGCCGACCTGCTGCAGGTCCATGCTTGGACCAAATATGCCCCTCCCGAAAGGCATCACGTTCTTCCACGGCGGCAGGCACCTGATCATGTCCCCTATCCAGTCCGGAATAACTATAGCTACCAGCGTAGGCAGGAGCGGCCTGGTTTCCGTACGACCCATGCCTCATTGTCGACTCGAAGGACGGTATGTTCGAGGGGGGTAAACCGAGCTGAAAGTTCGAGTCAACCGCATCGGATGCTGCGGCTTCCATTTGACCCAGCTCGGCTTTCCGTTTAACTTTGTCATAGAGTTCCTGGACTTGTGTAAGCTTGCGGCACTTGTCTTTGTATGAATGGCCAAGCTCTTCGTATTTGCGGTGCAGCTCATCGTAATCAGCACTGCGACCTGTCTGGATTGTCAGCAATTGTTTGAGAACACCACTGTTCACATGCTGAAGACCAACCTCGCAACTCCTCTCGCAGGCTCTTGATCTGCGTGTTCGCGTCGCTAACAGTCCTTTGGACTAGCTGGTTTAATTTTCTATTCTTCTCTGCGAGGTTTTTGATCACATAGTGCTGAAACATCCTGCACTAGATTAGAAGCAACACCAACATACGTCTCGTGCGAGTGCGCGATCTCACTCTTCCTGCGTCGCCTGATATGCCCAGAAGCTCAAAGCTCTTCCCGTGCATTCCATGATGACATTGGGGCTCAATCCACCCAAGACAATGGTTTTGTATTCTTCGGAGACGGTCAGGTTGGTCACGACTGCGTCTTCGGGGCCTGGAAGGTGGTTGTCGCAAGCTGGACACGCTCTGTGGCGTTCGAAGCCTGGCCCTGAAAGGCCGTGTTTCTCTGCGCACTCCACGCAGAATATGTGACTGTTTGACAAACTGGTTCAGCGAATGGACCGTACATACATAGCAGAGTTGACCGGATCTCTTACTTACCTGCACGTGGTGACCAAGGCTCGATCTACGAGGTCCCTCCGACACGACCGCACGTTGCATTTGAGTGCGGTGTCCATTGCGGTATGTCTATTTTGACGGGATATTCCGCAACATCTGAACTTGAAACGGATCTCCTCCTCGAGTGTCACGCGATCTGAATTACAGACGTTATTAAAACCACCATGGACACAGGGTCGGCGATGGGAAACGCGCCGACGGTGGTGGCGACAGCGTGAAACTGCGAGGACAAAATACCTTGTTGTATGTATCGCTGATGCTCCCGTGACGAGTATAGGTTCATCAAGTGAGGTGGCGAACATGGAGTATGATGCTGCGACGGGGAGACCGCAGAACAAACTGTCCTGCTAATGGGAGCACAAATTACCTACCTTAGGTACCTACCTTGGGCACCTTAACCTAAGGTACCTAGGTAAGGTAGGCACCTACCTAGGCAATATGGGGCCAATCAGAGCCACAGGCTCCTTCTGCTGGTTCCTGCCAGATAGGTGCACTGGGTGCACCTCAGGAATAAGGCAGGCAGGTAGGTAGGTACCTTAGGTACCTACCCAAGTTACCTACCTACGTAGGTAGGCACCCAAGTAGGTGGCATAATCGGTCGGGTAGGAGGGCGCTTGCTACCTACCTAGTACTAACATAAGGTAGCTTAGGTATCCTGCAGGCGACAGCACCCACCAACTCATCCATTTGGCATCTCGGACTGCAGCTGGCGCTCAAACACGACAGCTTTGAGAGAGTGCCAATTGTCAGACATATATGTGTCCACAATGCCGTACTGCCATTGAGGGGTGTCTATCTATTGCATATGGTAGGTACAATGGTACAAGTTTGAGTGCCTGACACCATTCTGGAAGCCGGGGTTTGGGCCAGCTCCGGACGTCCGAGTGGGTCTAGGGAAGAGATCCGATGACACCACGGCCGGGGCGGCCCCGCACCGCTGATTTGGGGTTTGTAGTCCCATCTCGGCTCGCCGGCCGGGATTCGTAGCGCCATACCACACTCCATGCAATCAGGCCCTGATGCCGACTTTACCTACCCGCCCTGATCAAGAATGCTGAGGGCGGTGTACGGTCTCCTGAGGCGCGTCAAACCTGGATATGTCTTAGGATGATGTAACTTGGGGGAGGGGTTTCGTTTCGTTGCCTGGCACGATGGGCGTCACTTATCTCTGCAGCGCCGCGCCCTCGCCCATGTTTGTTCGCTCAAGAAGGGTGGTTTTAGCTCCTCGCAGAAGCAGTAGCCTAGCACAGCGTATCTGAATCCCATGTCCCGACTGCGCCCATCGCAAATGACAATGACACTGAGGCAGACACAAAGCTCCGTCTGCATGTGCATGACGTGAATAAAACAAGAGACGACGTGTGTGGTTGTGGATCATGGGACGAGTTTGATGTGGGGTGTGTAATCACAGGGCCAAATAAGGTCGCTACGGCCCGACAATCCAAACAACCATCATCCAGACCTCCACCACCACATTTATCCGCCCAATCGCAACGCGGATAACTGCATGTCTGTCTAAAAGGAGACGACCAGTCACTGCTGTCTAGGTAGCTCTACCTAGTCGCCTGCAAGTCAATAGAAACCAGTGCTTGTCGTCCTTACTTACTTTGCCCGCCATCAAGTCTCCAAGTTACGCGGTGCAGTCCCCATATGCTTCATTCCTTCGAACGCAAAGTCCTCGCATCGCTGCTGTATGTGTCGGTTCCGTAGTAAAGACACAACTGCGCCGTCCCATGTATTCGTCTCCAGCCACTCACAGTCGTCCTTGTCCCGATCAACGCTTCACTGAACTCCTTTCCACCGTGTCGGTATGCTCAAAGGCTGAAAAGTCGGAAAACACCTACAATGGTCCAATTTGGCCTCAGTGCGCAATTCCTCCACTCGAAGCATTGCCAACAGGGACAAGTAGTCGAACATCCGCCCCCGGCCTCTCTTTCTTCTTCCCACCTGTTCAAAATCTGTTCAGGGGCATAGTTTCTATAGATCATACGGCACGCATGGCCACAGCGCTTTTCGCGGCCAACTCTCGGGGTTGACAGATCTGCCAGTGTAAGATGTGATGTACATTGTAATCGTAATTTCGGGTATTCTTCGTCATGTCCCATTTCCCCGTGCTCGGTGGCCCCTTTTCTTCCTTTCCCCCTCAGCATGACCTGCCATTCCATTCCGCCTAAGGAACGCCGGGAGATACTGCTTCCATTTTCGGCCGCCCAAGCTATGCGCAGGTCTACAAGCCGTGTCCGGCTTCCGCAACTTGCCTCTTATATCCTCGGCGCGAGACCACAATGTAACTATGTACTAAGAAGGCAAATATGTACTAGAGAAAACTGATAGAAAAGTCGAGAATTCCGTCAGCTGCCCACCCCTAGTGAGCGAAGAAGGTGCCCTCCATTGCTGCAGCCTGGCCGCCCATCAGACCGTAGTCCATCCCCATCATCTGTTCGTTGACGTTATACGGGGAGAAATCCACAGCCGGTTCCGGGCTCTGACCCCAGTACATGCCATCCAGATCCCAGAGTCCTTGTTGATCGAGGATGCCCATCATGCCCATCCCTTCTGGCTCTAGGCCGATGGGTGACATGTGCAGATCTGCCTCGGCCATCAACAGGCCCTGCTCGCTTCCCATGACCTGCAGGGGGCTCTCTGATCGCATTGAGGGCTGCCGAGAGGCCTCGCACATTCGCCACACGACCTCTCGGCTTCTTCGGGCTGCCAATGACCAGTCCTCCATGGCCTCGAGTAGATCCAGGATCGTCTCGATCTGCTGGTGCCATTCAGGGACACGTGGGCTGTTCCATTCCCAGAAGACGCTGACAAGAGGGATCATAGCCGCCTGATAGAGAAACCATACAGCATTCCACCCGGACATCTGGTTGCGAGTCCATTCCCGGGCAATATCCTCGATTGTCTGTTTGGCAAGTTCTCGGCAAGTCTCAATGGCTGTGACGTCGTGATCCGCCACCTGAGACAGGGTGCTGCTACTGGCAACACTGAGAAGGACTGGGCGGTGGAGAAGCATCCGGAGATTCTGATAACGCCATTTCATGATACATCTCGCAATGTACAGGGGCTCAGCGCATGGATCGGTCGTCCTCAAGAGCCACGGGAGGCTGCTGTACCAGTTCAATAGCTGGCCATCCAAATTGCAGCGATCCTCTGCCCTCAGGAGAGGCGAAATCGCCAGCATATCTTGGATCTGTGTGGCAATCTTGCAGAACTTGATGTTCTCGATCAGCGGCAAGATGCCGGCGTGCTGTGCAGAGTCTCGCGCCTTCAGTCACAAGCCCATTAGCTTTCTCGATACGATTGGACGGCACGCGTTTTGAACATCACTTACTTGGTTAATTCCAAACTCAGGGGGTCTTATGTTGATCGCAGGCCCCCATCGACCAAATGACGGCCGACCCATCGTTGTCGTAGCCCAAGTGTCCAGACAAAAGAGACTCCACCAAGTACGCCGCCGGGTCTCGGCGGCAACAACGTCGCTAGACCCTTGGGTCAAGCTCTCACGATGGAGGCCGAGAGCGCTTGCCATTCTAATTGCGGCCCCGAGAACAGCGTTTGCCATGTTTGGCCTGTTGATATAGTGAAGGTAGTAGCCACCGATGAGGGCCAAGGACTGAACCATTTCGATGTGGCTGCTCCCAAAGGCATCGATTGGTAGGTGTTCCATGGCCCTGTTGTAGTAATTGATGTGGTTGTAGTCATCCGACTTCATCGCCACGATGCTTCCCATGGCGAAGACCATGTTGAGCAGAGCGAGCCACGCAGCGTCAGACCGCTGACCCTCCAGGTAATCAGCACGGAAAGCAGCTTCATCCAGCATGGGAATAAAGACATGAATGCGCTTGAAATAGGCGTCAATGAGTGTCTGTCCCTTCCAGGACCAGGGAATGCGTTGTGTATCTTTGGGGATGGCGCCCTTCGACCGCATAGTCGGGAAGCTTTGTGTGACTTCCATACTGTGTAGCGGTGTCGTTAGCGAATTTCGGAGCGCCGGTCGTACCTTTAGCAGACACGTCAGGGCAGCCTTGATAGAGGAAGCACCCAAGTAGGATGATTGCCGGTCAACAGATAGCGAGAGCGCATTGACATCGTCCGCCTCGATGGGAATCGGGTCCCGACCGCGGCGCTCTTCGTCCCACTCAGTATCGCGGCCGGGCATCAGCTCGAGACCCGAAAGGCCCTGTTCAGAGCCGGAGCAGGCCGGAGATTCTAGATCCTGCGAAAGAGGAGAAGTGTTGAGAGGAGGAGAAGGAAGCGCAGTTGGCGTGTCGTGAAGGGGCCGTTCGAGAAGGCCTAGCAAGTCCTGGCGGGAGAGGGGGAGCAAAGACTGAACGTCCTGGCTGGGAAAGAGACGCTTTAAGATAGAGCGACATTCTTCGAGAGACTGTGAGAGCGCTTCCAGAGTCTTTCTGGAAGGAATGACTCGCTGCCTGTGCTTGTCATAGAAACATCGCTTGGGAGCACGGCTCGAGAGGCATTGGCCACAGGGCTGCTGACCGTCGCAGCGACTACGTAGTGGTCAGATGGCGCAGGCATTGCGGATTCGAACAGGACAGGACCTACATCTTCCGCCTCTTGCACTCGGCGCACGCATGTGGAGTTGTGATTCTCTTGGACCCTGCTGAGCCAGTCGTCTTCCCGCTGTCTTGGGGGTCGGTCGCAGGCTTGCGCGGCGTCACACCTTGAACTGAGGCTCGTGAGCTACCGAGCCATCGAGCGAGTGATAGTAAGACTGGCAAATACTCACAGGTGTGGAACATGCCCCCCTGGGCGGGGACTGGGATCGATGGGGCCATATTCACCACCAGCGAGAGATTGACCCCCTGGTCGGGAGTGGACCGGAAACAAGGAAGCCCAACGCGGTCTTCTGAAATGAAGCGCCGAGGCCAAACACAGCCAGCAGATTTAGCAAGAGATGGAATGTGGCGGCGATGCAGAGTTTGGGGTTGAAGGCCAGTCTTGTGCTTAAGGATGTCAACACAGGGCAGTCAAGGCACGTTGGTGCGGGTGCAGACCTTATATATCTTGAGCATCCACGCGCGAGAAGCACACGCAAGGAGTCCGGCCGCTATTCAGAAGAGGGCCGCGGCGGCAGCGCCATGTGTGGAGAAAGTTGCATGGGGGTATATGTGAAATGGTATAACAAAAGAAGGGCGATGGAACATCAATGCCGCGTCGGCTAGCTGGGGCTGGGCGAGAGCGAAGCAAGCCTTGCAAGGAGCGGTAAGGCAAGGCAAGGCCGGGTAAGTTAAGGTAGGTAGGAAGGTAGGTAAGTAGCCCAGGCTCGGGAGGGACAGACCAACTGTCGGCACCTTTGGGAGTCGGCCGGGGCGGGGAAAATGGGATGGGGACGGTGAAGACGTGGGTGGGTTGGCATGCGCCAGGTCACCAGTTCGTGGTTGTGGTTGTGGCGGTGATAGTGGTGCCAGGAACGGGAAAGGTAGCAAGGCCAGCCCGTACCGAACGGCAACCCCAGGAGGTGGGCGGGTGAGGTGTGGTGTCACGAGTGCGGCAGGCCGAGGTGCCTGCGCAGGCTGTAAGGACAAGGTATTAGGTAGGTGTGAGTGAGCGCAGGAACCTGAGCAACTCGTCGTTGGCACACCTTGCGTCGGTACAGACGGGAGATGTTGTATGCACGCGTGGCGGTGTCTTGTCTCTGGGCGCAAAGATCCAGGCACGGTCAAGTACCATGGCTGCCGGCCACCTGCATGAGGTAGGTGTCTTGATATGTGTTGGTGGTATCGTGAGACCAGTAACTCAGGGCTGGGAGACGGCGACGAGATGCGGAGAAACAGGACGTTACAGCCACCACTCAATTTCTGTGCCCGTGGCAGCATCTGTGATTGGAATAAGAGAATCTGAAGAAGGTGGAGGGGCTCACGACACCACCAACTGCGAAGAGGTGCTCTAGAGACGGGACGGGTGAGGGGCCTGCATATCAAGTGGCGATTGGGACGGACATGGAGAAGTCAGGAAGAAGAAGGAGACCGGGGAGGGGTGAAGTGACGGGGAGGGAAAAAAAAAAAAAGGGAAAGAGAAGAGTAGAAGGTGGTCTGTTCCTTCAGGAGCCAGGTGGTGCTTTCTGGGGGAGGGGAAATCGCACCGGAGAGGTGGTGAGGAGACATCGGGTCAGAGTGGGGTAATTAGCTGGGGTAAAAGGGGAGAATGGAACCGTCTCCCGTCTCCATCTACCTAGGCACCTTACACACATATGAACACCTACCTAGATCCTATGTACCTCGGTACCTGTGTGTATCTCGTCTGCACTAGGTACTCAGCCAGCCACTGGTGGGGAAATCCCAATCGGGCGGGGCCGGCGCGGCTGGAGCGAAGAGCTAGGTACGCAGTGCCATACCTTACCTAGGTACCTAGGTACCATCCTGGCAGGTGCCTAAGGTACCTTAGGTGAGGTACCTTACCTTCCTCAGATAGGTAGGTGCCCAAGATTCCATTCCTAGCCCTGGTGTTGCCCCACATGTTCCGCGAAGAGGTCCTTTCTTTCCGTCCGCGGCCGGCAAAGGGACCATGTATTCCCGTGCTCCGAATGTCGAGCCTCGAAGAGCTCCAACAAGTGCCTCCTCCTCTTCATCCCAAGTCAGGTCCTGCAGTTTTCCCGTCTCACCCACCACCCCCAATCTTCTCCAAGTGGCTGCCACGCGCCCACTCCAACCCCTGTCGACGGACCAGCTCTCCCTCCCCCCTCGTTCTTGCGACAAGCAGCAGGGCCGCGCCGCCGATCCAGGGTGCACCCCCAGAGCTCCGCCCGCTTCTCCACGACCGCCCCACAAACCTTGTTGAAGAAAATGGCCTCCAGCCCGAACGCTGTCGGCTGCGAGAGAAGGATGCCCATTCGAAAGGTCAACAAACACTGCAGGGCTGCTCGCATTGCATCGCGTGGCATTTAATCTCATCTCACACCCTCCAAAACCTGCCCGGCACACGTACCCAGTCTGCGCTGCGAGGCTCCTTGCCGTGAGCAACCAACAAGTTGTTTTACCAGAACCCGGAAGATGAAAGCCATCACCTCATGGCCTCGCCATTTGGACCTTCCCCTAAGGTAGTTTACTTTGAACTCATCCGTCAGCCGGATCGCGAAGGTCCGCCTATTCCATCACGGATCGCCAATGTTGTTCCAATGGGTTTCGGGACGAAGCAAGCGGTTGAAGGGCTACCATGGCGGCTCGCATGGGTAGGCAAGGTACCTAGGTAGGTAGGTAAGGCAAGATAAGGTACCTTAAGGTAGCTTAGGTGTTCTCCTGGGCACCTCCCTCACGGCGTACGTACACACTCTGTGCCGCCTGTCCCATACGACTCCATCCTCACTCCTACCTCGGTCCTGCTCACCACACGCCATCTGTCTGCAAGTTTGGTTCCTCCAACCATCTTTCCTCATTCTCCAACCTCCCTTCTAATAAAGTGCCTGCAACACCATCCATCACCTTGAATGGGGCGGGCAATCTACGAGGCCTGGCGCTTCGGCGAACTATACCCGTGACACCCGTCCACACGCCCAATACCCCAGCTTTCGCTCTGCCGCCCGCCATCCGCTAACGGAAGGAATTGCCTGAAGTAAAGAGCATGCCCTCCATTAACCGGCAGCGACGCCTATGCATTGCACCTTTTATGAGGTTTGGTAGGTAGGTGGTGCCGCCCTGCCAAGCATACTCCGTCTCTGCTGACAACGACGACCCTCGCGCCTGCACTGACAGGTCATGTGGTCGTCTGGACCGGACCTTGTTCGCGAGCTGTCGACGGTGGTGTTGATATGTATGCGTTCTTGCCTGTGTTCGTGCGTCTTTTCCGTACCTACCTTACCTAAGGTAAGGTACCTTACCTCACCTGGTTTGCTACCCCACATCTTCGCCCTCTCTCGGTCGAGTCGGGAAAGAGGGCAACAGCCTGTGCAGGTGACGGCTGTTGTGACAGACACGATCCGGCCAGCCGACGGCCCTCCCCACATGCCCTTCGCGCCCTCTTCCCCCGGAGCGGCACACAGTACTTGGCCCCTCCCCCTCGCCTGTGTTTCCTCCGTTTCTCTCCCCAGGTGAGGTATCCAGGCACGCCAGGGAGCTAACCCACCGGCTTGGGGCACAGATACCCGTTGATGCTGTGCAGCGTACTTTAGCTCATGGTGCCTGAGGTAGGTAGATGCAGCAGCCCCTGCCACTCCAGCTCAGCAGGAGGAATGGATCCCCAGATTACCTAGGGATTGCTCAACAGCGCGGCATGTTGGACCCGACAACCCGTCCGGGATTTCTCTGTCCTTCAGGTGTGGGGAAGGGAGCGGCTTTTGAGGGTGCTACATGTCTTGGTGTGTGCAGCCCTGCAAGGATACTTTGGCAGGGTCCTTTCCTCAGGTACCTTACTTCAAGGAGTCTGAAATCTAAGGTATCGGTCTGCGCCCGACGCAGGCGGGATCGTTTCCTCGTGGCAGATGCCAATGATGGCCTTGACTGCCCTTCTGAAGACAACCCTGACGGCCATCATGAACTGCACCCCATGATGATGGCCGGCGCCTCGCCCTGAAGTGGCCACGGTGCAGAACCCTCCCACACATGACAGCAAACCGATGGCAATACACGTATGCGGCCAGTTGCACTGCCCTTCGGGCTGATCCGTAGTCTTTGCCCGGGTTTAGACGCAGTCCTCGTTTGATGGTTACACAACGGAGCCCCGCCCCCCGGAACCTCATCGACACGCGCTCATTTGGCACAACTTGTTCGGCTACGCACCGTATTTGTCCGCCAGACTGTGTCGCCCCCGTTCGAGGTCCCCGCCGTCTTCGACAGGAATCTCGGGTCCAGCACTATGCCGGTTGGTATTTCTCGAGGTTGTGGCTGGACTGTGGCGGTTCCTCTTCGACTTTGACCCGCCTCCTTTTTTGTCCTCATCTGCTCTGCGAGGAACCGTCTGTCCGTTACTCGCGCTTCATCTTCTGAATTTGTCTTTGGGCTTCTGTTCATTTGCCGCGAATCGCTATGCTACGTTCAAATTTCACATGAGCTTTGCTACCCTATACCAGCCAAGCCATGTGCAAAGTACATTTTGCACTTACGACACTTGATCTTTGCCTCGTTGATCTTAGCAGTGAGCAGTTTCCCACCCGCTGTCAATCGAATGCCCAAATTGTCGGGTGAACGTGCGGCAAACACATGCTCCACTGGTCTTCTGCATGGGTAGTGGCTCGTCCAGGAACAGTCACTTCAAGTTCTGGGCAGAGATGTGGATATACCATCGGAAAGCAAATATACTCAACCGTCGTGATCCAACCCACCTACACCAGCCCATGCTCATTGCCCCTCATCACCTGGGCGCGTACCCGTCTCTGCCACTCGTTGGAATACTGCGAACACCCACGGGACACCCACCCCTGAGGGGTATGAAGATGGTTCAGCATCTCTTTCGCGGGATCGTGACGGCCGAGGTGTCTGCTGACCCCGCTCAGGCATCCGATCCTCCTTCCCTGGTCGTTTTTGGGTTCCACTGACCGGCTGGAGGGTTGTCTGTGGATGACGTGTCTCAACTTGCAGACCCTCTCTACTTTTCCGGAACCCCGAAGCGTCAGGCCCAGATCGAGACTCAAGCGACTGCCTTCACTGTCTTCACTCAGACACTTTGATTCCCTTCCCGACATTTCATACCCATCATCATTCAAAGCCGGTTGGGCGGTCTTTGATGTCCTTGGTCGCGCCCCCGAACTTTTCTCCACCTCCCCAGCCTGGCTTGTCCCGAGCCGTTGAGTTCCGCTCAGTGCTGCCTGACCCTGCAGCGATGAGGGCGCCATGTTGATCAGAGACACCAACACTCACATTCGTGGACTATCAACTACTTTGGCCAAAGAAGCAAGATCTAAGGCAATGCATTGCTCTTGTTGGTGCTAAAGTTAGTCTACACATTGGAACCTTGAATAATGTCGCTCGCCCCTGCTCCCATCCATCCATCAGCTACTTGCTTTCGTCTGCCGCAAGTCACATTGAGCCCGTCAACTCTGCATCCCTTTAGTGTCCCATCTAGAACTTCACCGCAGGGACTGCGGTCCGACATGATCATCGCTGAAAAGCCAAACAATCGTTGCCAGGGCCTTGTGAGGTGGGATTGAAGGGTCTCTCTCACCCACCGGCTCTGCAGAGGAAATTTGCTGCGCGCTAGCAATGCAACACGCTCCACGACTCAGGTAAATCTTAGAAGCCGCGGCCTCTTGGGGCTGGCATCCCGAAATTCTCCAATATGCAGATCATATACCCGTCCGGGATCGACGCGCCCAGTGCCGAAAATCTCGTGGGAATGATGCACGCCGTCATGGTGACCTTGCAACAGTAGCAGGAGTCAAGAATCGCCTCAGATTAAGCCGCCCTCCCCAGCTGACGGATATCGTCAGCTCCCCCACATGCTTCTCCGAGAGGGGTCCAATGACAGGGGGTGACCCCAGGTGTTGCTGAGGGCACTAGGCTGGAAGGCATTGCCGGCGCTACAAGCGAAGAACCTGACATCGGCTGCCTATGCCGTCAAAGATGCACGTGTTGTCGATGGGTACGTATTGATTCGTGATAATTTTGATCGTCTCCTGGGCCGCCATGCCGCCTGTAACCGCAGAGATATTGTGCAGCTCTCCGCCACCAGCCCGGGATACCTCATGAGCCGCCTGCACGATGCGGTCGTTGTCGCTGGCATTTGGTAAAAGTGTCTGGACACCCGCCAGAATAGCTTCCGGAGTTGCCGAGGACATATGAGATGTCACACGGAGGGCGAGATAGATTGGCAAAAGCGAGAGTGGCATCACGCCCTCCTTGGCTAGCTCGTCGTTGGCGAATTCCTGCTCTACCTATGGATGAGCCACCTCACTCACCGCTTTGGGGAACTTGGCCAAGAGACTTACCTGCAACACTCTTTAGTTGGTCGACCCCACCGCTTGGTGGAATGACCAGCTTGATAAAGGCCGCATTCTTGCAGAACAAGTCAACTTCAGCCGGTTCCACGTACTCGCCACCGGGCTTTTGGCGAACCGATTCAAGAACTTCGGCGGCGTCTTTGCGCGCTTTGGCCTTGTAGATGTTCTGCAACTTGATGTAAACGTCAGACTGCGCCTTCATGTCCGGGAGGCCTCCCGGAACTGGCAAGCACCCGTGCTTTTCGTAGAAGTCTCTCACTGCCGCGGCAATGATCCAGAAGTTTGTTTTCACCTCAATCTGCGCATCTTCAGTACAGGGTTACGTCTGATGACTCATTGAACACGTACCTCGTTGGCGTGTTTGTGCTCGAAGATCTGCTTCACAGCAGTGGGGAGGAGCGGAGGCGAGATGGTCTTCAAGACGGCGGCAACGGCCTCCTCAAAGTTCTCCTCGCCACCCTCGGGGTTGTCCGTTCTAGTAGCATCCGAAATCATCTTACGGAAGGCAACCTTCTCCGCGTACGTGCTGGGTGGGAGATTGTTGTGAGAGGCCTTCCACGCTTTGAGAAAGTGTAGCAGAATGACCACGAACGGCAGGTGGCCGTGCTCGTGATTGTCAAGATTATTAATGTCTTTGGTCATTTCCTCACAAAAGTCCTCCAGCTCTCCCCAGGGCGCCAAAAGCCGCAAGTCTGTGGTGGCCGTTGCATCTGGGTGGGTGTCAACAATGGGGTAGACGCCTGGGAGGCGGATGGTGAAGTAGGAATAGAAGCCAGCTGAATGGATGGCAACGAGTGGTGTCTTGTGTTCTTGACTGTATGATTCGAGGGCTTCAAGACGTTCGGCCTGTATAGGCAGCGTGTACAGGATGATTGTGTATGGCGTCTGGCATCCCAGAACCTGTCGGAGATCCAAGTGGCCCTGTCAATGTGATTAGTACTTGGCGGCTGCTCATTGGGGTTGGAATGGGTCGCACCGAGGTTCGGGGGTACCAGTTACCTTGAACCTCAGGGTTGAGTTCAAGAAGTAGCTCGGTACAACTCTCAGCCCTGGATTTGCCCAGGACTGTCTCGTCGAGGAAGAAGTTGACACCCAGGTCAGCCTCGGTAACGACGGCGTCATCTGCAATGGTGAACTTGCCGATGCCTGTGCTCGGTCAGTTGTCTTGCACGACTCATATGAGAAAGTAGGGATCTGGAGGCGTACCTGGAAGCACCAGATTCTTGAGTGTCTCGATGCCGACAGTGCCTGAAGCCGAGTTCAGAAGCAGGACATTGGCGGATTCCAAGGCAGCCTGACCGCTGGCAGCCCACAGTCTGAGTTGCCGATCGTATTTCTTCTCCTTTTCAGAAGGAACGGAGAGAGACGGGGAAATTTGGCTGGCGGTAGTGTCCGCCATGTTGAGGTGATGTTAATCTCGCGCCGTGATTCTGCGTAGGGACGTGGGGGATAAACAAAAGGCGTGAAGACAAGCTTTCGCTGCTTTTTGCGAAAATGCGTATGATCGCTGCGGGTACTGAGGGAAGCGTAGTGCTGTCCTGAAGAGCTGCACTGGGGAGTTGGCGCCGACACGCGGGTGAGGTTGGTCGTAATGCCTGTTGGCTGGCTGCCTGATTGAGTGCCCGTAGTCAAGTGGTGTGTCGGTGGAGTGGTGCTGGGCGCCTTGCAAATTGTCAAACAGCGGACGTCTGCGGGTTAAGTGGCCGAAAGCGAGCTCTAACGCCTGTGAGTAACCTCGTAATCAGTGAGGTGTTGAGGCGGTTGTCATCAGTCAGGAATAAACAGAGAGCATGACGGAAGGCACAAATGATGAGGTAATCACGACCACCAATCAAGCACATACTTAATATTAATAGCATGCGTCCATTCTACATACCTAGTAGATAGTTACATACCTTACCTTAGCTTAGGTAAGGCAGGTGACCCATCTTCCTTCCGGATGGGATCTCTTTGTTCCGTAGCTTCGCCCAAGCCATCTTTCAATCCTCAGAATCTCGGTTGGCCAACTTCGAATCCCGTCTTCCACGCCTCTTTTTTTGTTTATTTCTTTTCCTCGCCAGTCGATATCGGCCTCATCATCTTGCAACCATCCAAGACGGAGACTTTTTGACAGACCAATCACGCAAACCCCTGGGTGGGCGGTCATTACAAGAAAGACCAAAAACGAAGCACAAATAAGCAAAAATGATCCGGCAACGCACGGCAAACCCTCCTGTACAACTGACGCCTTAATGGCTCCGTGTATTCAGTGTGTCTGTGTATTATTCGCCGGCTCTTCCGCCCCCTGCATCCGCTCCCGCTCGCAGTGCTCTAAAAGAGACCCCTTGCAGATCCTGGTGTTGGGTGGCAGCTGAAGCGTTCTTGGGCCGGGGACGAGCTTGCTGCCCCTGCCCGTGGTGAGTTCGGCACCTAGGTAGGTAGGTACCTAGACAAGCGGGTCCACGTACGCCTACCTTACCTTACCTTACCTTACCAGGCGAAGGACTTTCAAAACATGCCCTCACGACAACCGTTCGGCTCCCTCTTTTCTTTCGTCACACCAGCCCAAGACTCAAGCTTGACTCGGTGTATTCACACATGGCAGCATTCCCTGTGATGCACATGGCCGTCTTGGTTGGCGAGCAATCTCGTTGTTGGCCGTGTCAATGTTGGCAGCTGGCTAGCGGTATTTGGTTCATCCTTTTCCCAGAGAACCTCCAGCATCTGCCCCTTTCGTGTTTTTGCTTTCCATCCCTGGCTCTTGGCAGGTGGTCTCAGACGGCATTCGGTCGGAAAGGCCCATCTTGCGTTGGTACGTGATCATTCAAGAGTCAAGACCATGCCTACGCTTGTTTCTTCAACGGCCTTGAAAGTTGACGGTTCGGGCTTGGGGTGGCCTCTGAGGGCGCATTCCTCAATTCTAAATCAATTCTAAATCGCACACCTTCACCAAGATTGGATGGCGAAAGTCGATGCCCCCCCCCCCCGAAGATTATGACGCCCTAGAATGCTCGCCTCCCTTCTTCGTTGATCGTTGTCCTTGCTCGAAATGGCATCGGCCTGTCTCACCCATGGTCTCGGCCTCTGGGGATTGGTGTGGCGCGCCCGGCTCCACGCCGCTTTCGCCCACGGAGTCTCCTTACGGCCGGCAGCATCGGACGAGAGACAAACAAATGAGGACCGTGGGTTGCTAACCCAGCCGGTGGCCGGTGGCTGCTCAATCCTAGGCCGGTGGTTTGGGTTGGGTGATTTGACCTGGCTCGGAGCTAGTGGAGCGAGTGCGAATGCTCTGTTCTGAACGCCGAACATGTTTATTTGTCTTCCGTCTTGCTCCCCTTCGTCACTCCGAACGCCGATTCGACATTCCATACCCTTGCATTCGGACGTGATTCGACTGGCCTAATCTCTTTAATTATGAGCCTCTGTTGCCTCGCATTCTCTTCTCTGGCCCACACTCCTTAGCCACGCGCCTCTCCACCGCACGTCAGACGTGATCACGGGATTGTCGTGGTATCCTCACTATGAGTTGTCTCGGTCTGTCGCCAAACATCACCCCCGTCTGCCGCGAGCCATCGTCACGGCTGGTTCAATTCTCAACACCTTTACCCCAGACACCAATCTCCTAAGATCAACTTTCAAATTGACGAAGCGCTCCCCAGCGCCTACCTCAATATCTACCCGGCTCATCAACGTGCCGGCACGGAGTCTGACGCCCGATTGGTGTCGAGATTCGTCATCGAAATAGTCGATCTATGCAATCTACCATACAATCTACCATCGAAATTCTATTGCGGAAGGTAGCCATGGGACGTGTGAATCACGAAGTCGACGCGAAGGCTGAGGCTGTTGCCGAACATCAATTTCGAGATACCTCCTTGCCACCATGGAGATTTTGGCTACTCAGTATGGGGTGTGTTCTTCCTCCTACCCAAAGTCAACAGTAACTAACCCATTATTGATGTTGCGAGCAGGCTTTGTCTTGGATTGTTCTTGTCCATGCTGGACTCCTCGATAGTGGCTACAAGTCTGTATACTATCGGGTCCGAATTCGAATCGATGGACCTTATCAATTGGGTTGCGTTGGCCTACACTCTAACCTACCTCAGCTGTGCGGTCTTGTTTGCCCGGGTATCGGACGTTGTTGGACGCCGCGACGCCTTCTTGGCGAGCTTTGTCATTTTCTTTGGATTCTCACTCGGCTGTGGCTTCGCCCAAACCCTAGAACAGCTGGTTGCATTTCGCGCACTGCAAGGTCTAGGAGGCTCAGGTGAATCCATGCCCAGATATTTGCTTGCCATGACTCATACTCTGAACTAGGCTTGTACTCAATCACCATGATCATCTTCCCTGAGGTGGGACCCCGAAATTTGCGTCAACATATCGCCAGTCTCGTTGGCATGGTTATCGCGAGTGCCGGCGTCCTCGGCCCAGTTCTTGGTGGTATTCTTACTCACTATGCCTCGTGGAGGTGGATCTTCTGGATTAAGTGAGCTCCTGAAGTCTCTCGGCTGAGGGAACATCCTGCCCATTGTTGACTTCACGCTGACTGAAGGTTAGTGGCCCGGTTGGGTTCGTCTCCATGGTTATCTTTTACCTTGCTTGGCCCAAGCCCGAGCACCTTCCCACCTTGCAGCGCAGATTCTGGAAGGAGTTGGACTTCGTGGGGTCATCCCTCCTGGTGGCAGCCTCAGTGCTCGTAGTCTTTTCGTTCCAAAACGTTGGCTCAGACGGAAATAAGTGGCACCAAGCCGTCTTCATTGCTCCGGCCACTATCGGCGGCATCTGCTTCCTCCTTTTGTTAGGCTGGCAGGCTCTCGTGGCTCGATTTTGGGAGAAGCGTATCATGGCCGCTATCCCTATTCGTCTCCTACGCAATCACGTTTACGTCGCTGCCATGCTCAACACCATGTTCCTTGGATTCCCCTATCTTCTTGTTGTGTACGCCTTCCCAATCCACCTTCAAGTTGTCAACGGCAAAAGCTCTCTGCTTGCGGGAGTCTTGCTGTTGCCCATGCTGGGATCCGTGGCTCTAGGCAGCACTCTCGGTGGCCTGGTTAGTAAGAGCAGAAACCACCTGTTTGAGACTATGTTCGTTGCAAGCTGCTTCATGACTCTTGGCTGCGGTTTGCTGATGACACTGTCCTCGTCGGTCGAGCTGGAACCTGAGGCCCTAGGTTTCCTGACGCTGATTGGCTTTGGTTTCGGGCTGTCGGCTACCTCGTCCACCATCCTGGGCACGACAGAATCCGAGATACCAGACCACGGTGAGTTCACTCGAGCGGTGCACTCCACCGACTGTGTTATTGTTCAGTTCTGACCAGGTGTAGCCCCAGCGCAGGGCATCATGGCGCAGGTGCGTATTCTCGGTGGCAGTTTGGGTATCGCAGCATCGACGGCGATCCTGGGTACAATGATGCGAGAAGATCTGGCGGGGGTTATGAAGCCGGATCAGCTGTCGCTGATTCACGGAGCGGGAATGGAGCTCACCGAGGCGCAAGCCACCGCCGTCCGTCAAGTCTACGCGGACTCGTTCCGGCAAGACATGAAGGTGGGGGCGATTCTTTCAGGCGTAGCAATCCTGATTAGTCTTGGCGCTTACCGCCGAAATCGGGTCTCTATTGAGGAGCAACGGCAATTGCACATCAAGACGGAGATGGAGAGGCGTCGGAGGGCGTCGGCAGCTACGACGCTGGTGTCTGCAACAGACTGAGTGATCGATACCCTCTCTCGTGAACGGCGACGGCGATTCTGAACTACAACACTTCCACGATTCCAACGATGTTATGTAAAGGCAAGGGTCATGGTCATGTCTAAGTGGCGGCTTGGTGTACTTACTCGGAGTTCTGGGTTTCAGCTGCATGGAACATAGAGAATCAGGACGATGGTGGCAACGCGTATTGAACTCAAGCGATGAGCATGTATTTATGAGTTTTCCGAAATTGTCGAGATGCGTTGGGCAGACAGTGCAGAGCCCCAGATCAAGTTGACGATGGGATTGCTCGTGAGAGTAAACGAGACTGTCGACTAACTCGATAATAGAGTAAAGGCCGCAAATGCATCTTCTTGATGGGGAGCTTGCACGTGCGCGAAGTGCGTAGTGCCTAGCGATCTCTGCTATCGACAGACTTGTAGATGAGGTCGCCAATTATCTTAGGTAGCGACGGGGAAAGGAAAGCCCGCCAAGGTCGGAGTTTGCCATCACCTCATCGGCCCGGTAATTAGCCCTGGGCAGACTTACGAAACCCCAAAAGAGTAGAGGACACATCCAATGTACTAATTAGCTGTACTGATTAGCGACCGAGAACCAAGACAATGACACCAGTAATACTCCGTCCTCCGCTTGAGCTTCCAAGAGCCCTCTCGTAATACTGAAGCGCCCAGGAGAGGAGGAGGGACGAGGGAAGGGAAAAATCCACGGGCACACCTCGGGCACTGAAATGATGCAATCGCTTTTCCCCGCCGGTTATCGGGTCGTTGAAACCCCGCAGTGTGGGGCTTATCCATTCCGTGCGCCGTGCCGACACTCTCCTTCCCCTCGCCTTATCCGTGCTGAGCAGTCGGAAACGTGTTGAGAGTCAGTCCCACGATTTTCCTAGCAACTGTACCATCTTACCAGCCTTTTCCTCGATTGCTATTGGATAACAAACAGGCGATTCTTGCCTTGGGCCCGGGATTATCAACCCAATAAATAAGCAAGAGCCCGACTGACCTCGCCCGTGAGCCGTTACTCCCCTCCGGTCCTTACATATGCCCTCATACAGTTGCGCAGCCCGGTCACTCTGCCCTTCAATCCTACCATCTTATAGTCCACAGCCTCGTCCATTACCCTTCCTGCGCAACGTGTTACAACGAAGTCACACCAGAACCATCATGTCTGCCACCGCTGCCGCCAAGCGCCTTGAGGGCAAGACGGTGCTAATTACCGGTGCCTCAAGTGGTATTGGACGAAGCACGGCGTTCGAATACGCCCGGACAGCTCCCAACAACCTAAGGCTCATTTTGACGGCTCGCCGCATCGACAGTCTCAAGGAAATTGCCGCCAAAATCAACGAGGAGGTTGGCAATGGCGTTAAAGTCCACCCCGTCAAGCTAGACGTTAGCAACCCGGAGGAGGTTCGCCAGCTCGTGCCAAACCTGCCCGAGGAGTTCAAGGACATTAACGTTCTCGTCAACAACGCGTAAGCCTTATTTCCCCATACTCCAAACCCCTACCCCGTGACAGAGTAACTGACCGAAGCGGAATAGAGGCCTCGTCAAGGGAGTCGCCAAGGCCCCCGAGATTGCCGAGGAGGACGTGAACGTCATGTTCGCCACCAATGTGACGGGTCTCATCAACGTCACGCAGGCTATTCTACCCATCTTCAAGTCCCGGCCCGATGGTGGCGCTGGAGACATCATCAACATAGGTTCCATCGCCGGTAAGTCAAACCACACCTACCAGAGTCGTTCTTGGACGTACGATGCCGGACATAAACGTCTGATCAACAAAACCAGGTCGTGAGCCGTACCCCGGTGGTTCTATTTACTGCGCTACGAAGGCTGCCGTAAGGAGCTTCACAGACAGCCTGAGGAAGGAGCTCATTGCCACTCGCATCCGTGTCATTGAGATCGACCCTGGCCAGGTCGAGACCGTAAGTCAACTCGGACGTGTCTCGCCAATTGAAGACCACCTCGGGGGAATCGACAGCTAATCCACCGCAGGAGTTCTCCGTTGTCCGGTTCTACGGCGACAAGTCCAAGGCCGATGCTGTTTATGCGTATGTGGCGACTAAAGTCCTTACTCACGAGGGAAAATCAAGCTGACACTTGTTTCGCTATAGTGGCTGCGAGCCTCTTACACCCGACGACATTGCCGAAGTCATTGTTTTCACGAGCACGCGCCGTGAGAACGTGGTGATTGCCGACACTCTCATCTTCCCCAGCCACCAGGTAAGTTGGATAAGCTTGTTGGTTGGACTTGAGTTTGCTGACTTGCTATCAAGGGCGCTGCTGGGATTCTTCACCGTAAATCTTAGCCGTCGTGTTGGGCTTGGTTGGTTGAAAGCAACCCAGTCGCAGTCACACTGCGTGCCTGCGTGCTTGCCTCGTCAGCCGGGGACAAGGTATTGACTTATGCAGCGTCGGGGCCCACAGAGAACACCTTCAGAAGAGATGAATCAATAAGATCCTTTCTGTGCAGGTTTTGATGCTTTTCCGTTCATCTTGTGTCCATTTGGTGATCCTTTCAGGTCAAGGATGCATTCCTTCGGCGTTTATCCCCTGTCAGCCCCTCTTCTTCGCAATTACATCCGATGAAATATATACCTCAGGCACGCCGACTAGCCCCAGGTGGTCGGTGGTCCGATTCAGGCCCCCGTCATAAACATGTGGCTTGAGCTAAGCCAGACGTTGCCAGCTGTAGCACTAGATGCCTGCAGCCTCTGTACCTTACCTACGCTAGATGCTAGATACGTAGATACGTACTTGGCTGAAGGCACCCAAGGCAATGTAGATAGCCTTAGGTAACCCAAGGTATCTTACCTTCCTTAGGTAAGGTAAGGTAGGCAGCTCGGTATCTGGGGGCTGCCGACGTCTTTTGCCATCTCCAACCACATCACCTAGGTATGTTCACTAGAAGAGCGAACCCCCCTTCCCTCTCTTCCTCTCCAAAATAAATAATAGTAATAATAATAATAATAGTAGTAGTCATCATAGCGACGAAAATTAAAAGCAAACCACGTCCAGATACAAATCGATAAACTCGCCCGCCATACCAAACAAGAACTTCCCCCGTCCGCGTCTTCTGCGATATCCCCGGGGGTTGCCTGATACGTAACCACTTCTCCACGCGTTGGTCCCATGCCGTCCGCTGGTCACGCTGCACCAGGCACCCCGACATCACAGCGCCCTTGTTCTGACGGCACCACAAAGTTGCGCTCCACGCCATGAGAGGCTTATCACGGCCATGAGTATTCAAAATGGGCTTCACGAACTTCCTCGGCTCCTCTACCGATAAACTTCAGTCCACTCGCACCAAACCATCCGCCTCCGCTCCCTTTGCAGACGACGGCTCCGGCCCCCCTCCGACTCGGACCGCCGAGACCGCCGAGACCGCCGCGCATCATGCATACATCTACGACGAGTCGCAGCTGCACGCGCTGCCCCAGGACTGCCCCAACGTGCGCGAACTCAACAACGGTCTCGAGGCTCTCGCTGCTATATTCCCTGACATCCAAATTCAAGTTTTCCGCGAGATGTTGACGAACTTCGACGAAGAATCTAGGCTCGCTGTTGTTGCCGATGCCCTCCTGAAAAACCGCGTCTCCTGGGTCAAGGGTCGCTGGCGGGTCGCACAACATCAACACCCTGAGCCCACGCTGAAGGATATTGACGACAACCGAAAACCAAAAGACAAGAATATTTCTCGCGTCGAGGCCTTCAGAAGTACAGAGTATAAGCTGGCCGTCCAAGCCCTGGCCTGGCAAGAATTCAAAGGCCTATCGCGCTCTACCATCAACGCCGTCCTCGCCGAGTCAAACTATTTCTACCTCGACGCTCGGAAAACCCTCGTGTCTCTCTCCTCCAAGTCATGGCGTTTTACCATATCATCCCTATTTCTTCGTCGAAAACCGGTCGCTACGGGCGAGGCCGAGAATCATCCATTGGTAGTGTGGAAGTCAACCGGTTATGGAGCTATTGTGCCGACCCTGAAGGCCACGGGTAATGCCGAGCTTGATCGGGAACTCTACTGTGATCTGATTCGCCCCCTGAACGAGCGGCTCAGGCAAACTCGAGAGGATAAGGACCGCGGCTTGGCTCTTCTTCTAAACAACAAGCAGGCCGAAGAGGCCGGAGCCCTGCACGAGTGCGCCTGTTGCTTCACCGAATCTACCTTCGAGGAATTTACAACTTGCAACGCTGATGGTCACATGCTGTGCTTCAGGTGCGTTCAGCATTCGGTCAAGGAAGCCGTGTTTGGTCAGGGCTGGCATAGTAGCATCGCGACGGACTCCGGCACGTTGAAGTGCTTGGCAGTCGATGGTAACGGGTGTCCTGGTCACATTCCTTACGACCATATGCATCGCGCCATGCTAGAGGAGAAGAGAGGCGCCGAGATTCTTCACAAGCTCGACCAGCGCCTAGCAGAGAACAGCCTGCTGGCATCTAATCTGCCACTCATCCGCTGTCCATTTTGCGAGTACGCCGAGGTTGACGATATTTACCTCTCCGCCGAAGAAACAAAATTACGCTTCAGACTTGACAGTCTCGTCAGTATTCTACTCATCATCGTTTGCATTGCCACGATGCCTTTCCTAATCCCCGTGATTCTGCTATCTTCTTTTGTATGCCTTCTCCTGAGCACCAAGCATACCCTCGGCGACCACCTCCTGATGCAATGGAGTCTCGCCCTTGGTCGTCACCGACGGCGGCATCGCGGTCTCAAATTTACCTGTCAAAATCCAGACTGCCGAAGAAACTCTTGTCTCTCGTGCTCAAAGTCGTGGGCCGACATTCATGTGTGCAACGAGTCATCCCTAGTGGCACTGCGCACGCAAGTCGAACAGGCCATGAGTATGGCCATCAAGCGTGTATGTCCGCGTTGCCATACGTCCTTCGTCAAGAACTCAGGTTGTAATAAACTCACCTGTCCTTGTGGTTACAAGATGTGTTACGTATGCCGCAAGGACATCGGCGGCAGTAACGGGGAGGGTGAAGGATACCGGCATTTTTGCGACCACTTCAGGCCGGATGGTGACCCGCGGCCGTGCACTGAATGTACGAAATGCAACCTCTGGGAAAGCGAGGACACGGACGTCGTGCTGAGGCAGGCCAAAGAGGAGGCAGAAGCGAAATGGCGGGAGACGGAGAAGCGGGAGCTGAGCGGTGCTGAAAAGGCGTTTTTGGAGACGGGCTTCGCCAGGAGCGGGGTCTCGCCGGTCGAGAATTGTCTGAAAAATGGACAACTGCCGACCCTGGCGGAACTATGTGACCTCATTGTCGAGGTTATCTTCGTGTGAGTCTTCACTGAGTACGGGGACATGAGTCCTGTGTATGTCACTGTCATTCAAATTTCCTCGTTGGGCTGGGATGGGCGTGTTGAAATTCGCCTGGATTTCGTTTGACAGTCTCGAGCATTTTCAGGCGTTCTGAGATGGATGTTGAGGAGGGTCGTTTCCCTTTTTGGTCATTTGTCCGTCATAGGAGTCGCATAGCCGGGGCAGGGCACAACGTCACTGTTGTCTACGGCGGCAACTGTCACAACTTTCAGGATAAATGAATTCACCGTCTCGCCCAATCCCTCGAAGCTATTTGACCTCGTAGTGAGCACACCGAACAGCGCCATTTACTCGTACACGCGGTGCGAAAAAGCCCAACATCAAACTCAAACGTGATGAATAGGTTTGCGTCAGTCGACACAGTATTCACAACAAACACAAGTTTCGTGTGTTCGCAGCCGGCCGTCAGAGCTTGCTTTTGTCGACAAAGAGCTCGGCGGCGGCACCACCAATAGCCAGCTTGCCCGTCTCCTTGACCTTGGTCTGGAAGATGACCTTGTCGCCGTCCTTCCACATCTCCGTCACAAGCGTCTGTCCGGGGATGACAGTGCCAGCAAACCGTACTTTGATGTTCTTGATGGGGCCGAAGCGCTCATAAACAGCCTTGCCAGCAATGCCGAAGAAGCAGAGGCCATGAAGAATTGGGGCCTTAAAGCCTCCCATCTTGGCGAAGGCAGGATCCACGTGTAGAGGGCTGTCGTGGTTCGTCAATATCGCCGCAAGCAGGATCCTTCCTCAAGAACTTACTTGTAATCGCCGCTCAAGCGGTACAGGGCAGCCTGCTCCTCGGTCGTCTTCTCCTCAACGACGACGTCTGGGTGCCTGGAGGGAGGCTGATTCGCCGCCGTGCTGGGACCGCGATCAGCCGGCCTTTTCTGGCCACCGAAGCCGCCGCACCCTCTGAGGAAAACGGTCATCTCGTTGTAAAAAACAGGTTCCTTAGTCTCGGCGTTGACGGTCGTGATACCGTTTTTTACAATGGCGGCGTTGCCCTTGTCAACGACCTCGAGCAACTTGCCGAATGACACAAGCTTTGCAGCGGTAGGGATCGGGTACTTCTTGATCTCAAGATACTGCTCTCCATGCAACAGCATCATCGGGGAGAAGTTGGGGACAATGTCGTCGAAGTTGTACGGCATCTCGGTACCGAAAGGAGGGATAACGCCAAAGGTCGGGACCACTTGAAAGTCATCGGCGCCCTCAAAAACGTACTTAAGCTGGTCGCGCTTGGCACCTATTCCGAGGTTGTAAAGCATCACGTCACGCTCCTCGTACTGGAAATCGGTGCCCTTGGACTCGGCCCTCATCGCTGCCTTGATGGCCTCGAGGTACTTGGTGTCGTGGCCAGGCGACCCCTCTTGCTGCATTGGGTTCATCAATAACTGTTATTCTTCTCCGAAAGCTACGACTACTATACAATCCGGGCCTGTACTTTTAGGAGGTGCGGGCTCATACCTTGTTGGTCTTATTCTCCATGTTCGCCATCACTTTTTGGAGACCGTCTTGTGTCTTCTCGGGGTGGTCGGCACGGCCATCTTCAAAGTTACGGATGGAGTCCCAGTGCTTCAGCACCTCCTCAGGGGTCAAAGGAACGTCAACGGGGAAGCCGTGGCCACCACTTCTTTGCCAGCGAGTCTGACCAACCCAGCCGCTGCCCACCTCGTAAAGGCCACCGGTGGGGTTCTTGGGAACCTTGTCACTGCACAGGGCAAGAACAACTGGGGCAATGTAGTCAGGCTTGAAGGCTTGCACCATTTCCTCGGGCATGATGGTCCTGGTCATGGCCGTGCCGGCATTGGGTGCTATGGTATTGACATAGATGTTGTACTTGTAACCCTCGAGCGCAAGGGCGCGGGAGAAACCAAGAATACCGCATTTCTCCGTGGTTGTTAGTCCATCGTCCGAAAAAGGCAGGGGACCGGAGGCACTTACAGCGGCAGCGTAGTTCGCCTGGCCAAAGTTACCGTAGATGCCTGAAGTGGACGTGGTGTTGATGACGCGGCCATACTTCTGCTTTAGGAAATAGGGCCAGGCGGCCTTGGTAACCTTGTAGGTACCGCGGAGGTGGACATTCAGGACGGGATCCCACAAGTTGTCATCCATGTTGTTAAAGGCCTTGTCACGTAGGATACCCGCGTTATTGATGACAATGTCAATCCGACCGAAGGCGTCAATGGCGGCCTTGACAACGGCATCACCGTCTTCGGCCGATGCCTTGACTCCGACGGCCTTGCCACCGAGCTTCTTAATTTCGTTCACAACATCGTCGGGGTTCGCTAGGTCATTGACAACGACAGACGCGCCGTGCTTGGCAAAAGCCAGACTGTACGCACGCCCGATACTAAGACTAATTAGTTTACAGACTCGGTGACAATGACCAATGCAACACTTACCCAGCTCCTCCACCAGTGACTAGAGCCACGCGGCCAGCAAAGTCCAGCTTTTCGCCTTGGTCATTGGGGCCCATCTTCATGGAGTCCTCCAGGAGGGTCAAGAAGTCGTTGGGGCCAGAGGGATATTGAGGATTGGAAAAGTCGACAGCCTTGTCCCACTTCTTAAGGATAGCACCGGGAGTGTAGCTGTCGTCGGCTTTGAGAAGCAGCCCGCCGGACCGTTCCCAGCGCAGCTTGGCGACGTGACCGCCTCCGACCTCGAAGATGGAGCCGTTTTCATCGGTGTTGTCCTTATGTACCAAGACAGCGACGAGGGGAACGACCCAGTCGGGCTTCAAGTTGTCCAATACATCGGGTGGCATGACGGTTTGGGTCATTCTGCTGGCGGCTGGAAGTCCGATTAGCTCCGCAAGTCCCTTGCTCGCTCCGCTCCCCACACGTCGCACTTACCGATTGGTGCAATGACGTTGGACAGGATGTTGTACTTGGCGCCCTCCTTGGCCAGAGTTTCGGTGAAGCCAACCATTGCCAGTTTGGCAGCTACGCAGCATGTCAGATTTAAGAATGCCAGATTGACCCTAGGTTGTTTTCAAGGTCGACACATACCTGAGTAGTTGGTCTGGCCGAAGCTGCCGAAGAGCCCGGCAGCCGAGGCAGTATTGATGACACGGCCGTACTTTTGTTTCCTGAAATGAGGCCAGGCTGCGCGCGCACACTTGTAAGAGCCCTTCACGTGCACCTTCATAATCAGGTCCCAGTCCTCGTCCTTCATGTTCTTGAAGCTAATGTCTCGTAGGATGCCCGCGTTGTTGATGAGTACGTCGATGCGACCGAAGTTCTGGATCGCCGTCTCGATGATCTTGTCGCCATTCTCGACCGAGTCGTAGTTGGCGACAGCGTTGCCGCCAGCAGCTTTGATCTCGTTGACGACGACATCGGCAGCCTACGGTACACGTGTCAGCGATATCTGGGCTTTCGAGAATGCACCTGGCCGTCCACAGCCGTCTCTCTCGAGTTGAGTACCTTTGTCGAGTTGCCTTCGCCCTTGAATGAGCCTCCGAGGTCGTTGACGACGACGCTGGCACCGCGAGAACCGAAAAAGGTGGCATAGGCCTTGCCCAATCCGCCGCCAGCGCCCGTGACGACGACGACCTGGCCGTCGTAGCGCAGCTGACCAGTCATGTTGTGTTTGCGGTTGTGATTTGAAGAACAGGCGCCGACTGAGCTTCAGATAATGATAATGCTACAGGTGCAAATTGCCGGCCACGTTGGAATAGGAGAAGTGAAGAAAGGGGTCGTTTGAGATGTATATGGTTGAGTGGTGCAGAGACAGGAAGGCCAGTTGGTGAGCCGAAAGAAGACCGATTGGTTTTCTAACTCGAGCACCTCCGGCAACTCTAAGGGGCCAACGTGACGGATGCCGCAGATACAGCCGAGGCAGCTTGTCTGACCGAAGCCGACGGGAAGCGCTAGTCCCCAAAAGGCCAAGGACTCGCTTCACATGTAACTTTACCGTGGATTTGGCAGAGCGATTGATGAGGTCATGTGGGGAGGAGCACATCTCCCCGCCCGCCCCCATGTCACATGCCCCCAAGTTTGACACCCTGACCAGTCAGATCGCGCAACGCATCTTGCAGTGCTCTCTGCCCGCCATACACTGACTCTGGGGTAATCACCCATGCCGCTCTCTCGACCTCCTCCTCTTCTTCTTTTTGTTCTCAATTTGGTCATTCGAAAAACCAAACAAAAAATCATGGGCAAAATGATCATTGGATCGCGGATGGGATGGCCCCTGTAAGATAACCTGAATCAATCACCAGTCTTCTCGGGAGGCCGTCGCGGTACTTGGAAGTTGGCGCCGCAAGCCTTCAGCAGATGTTTGTCATCCATGTTGCGCCTGGTCTCGAGACACCATTGCACTTTTGCTACCCCTCAAGATGGAGAAACACTTCCTCAGGCGTCACGTCCAGATGCCCGCTGCCCTTGCTGGTTACCCCAGACTGCAGCCGAAGACCTACTGGCATTCATTCGGCAGGTAACGTGAGTGACGAACACATTCGCAGGGGGGCAATCCCGGCTGCGGCAAACCCCGCCGTCATGTCTCGGCGCTGGTCCTGGGTCTTCACCGGCACCCCCGGCTTCGGCTTCCCGAATATCGCGCACCCGCCCAACCCCTCACGACTCTTCGTCCGTGCCTGATACGCCCATCCTAGGTCCAACGTTGCCGCAAGTGTCGCCTCCGCAGCCTACTCCAGTATGGCGACTTCAGCTCCGCCCGTAGCAGCCCTTCCAATTGTAGATGATAAGAGTCCCCTCTGCATCCCATTCATTGCCGGCCTGCTTGAGAAGCGCTCTCAGCAGAATGTCAGACGCCCTTTCATCATCGGCCTGAACGGCGTCCAGGGCGTCGGCAAGACGACCCTTGTCAAGGCCCTCGCCCAGTCTTTGACAAACCTTGGCTACACTGCGCTCGTCTTCAGCATCGACGACCTATATCTCAAGCACGAGGACCAGGTTGCTCTCGCTCGGTCTCACCCCGACAACCTTCTCGTACAACAACGAGGCGAGCCTGGAACGCACGACATGAGACTTGCGCGGACCTTCTTCGAGACCATCATCAGCGGAAACCCGACGAAGGTCCCATCTTACGATAAAGCGGCATTTTCGGGCCAGGGGGACCGCATGCCCGAGGATCAATGGACAGAGGTCAACAGCGCCGGAGAGCCTAGAGTCCGAGTGGTCATCTTCGAGGGTTGGTGTGTCGGCTTCCGCGCTCTGTCCAAGCCCGAGATTGAGGCCAAGCGGAAGGCGCCCAGCAGAACACTCCTCAAGCATGAACTAGAGCATTTGCTGCTAGTGAACGAGCAGCTGAAGGAATACGATGTCATGACAGACCTCTTGGATGCCTTCATCCACATTGATGCTGAGGACACGCAGTTCGTCTATGACTGGCGCTTGCAACAGGAGGCCGCCCTTCGCCAGGAACGAGGCTCGGGCATGACAGACGAGCAGGTAGTCAAGTTCGTCGATGGCTACTATCCTGCCTACGAGCTTTTCTCGGATAATGTTAGGAAAGGTATTTTGCCAAACAACCCGAGACACCAGATGAGATTGGTGGTTGGAAAGGACAGGAGAGTGAAGTCACATTTCGTGATATAATTTATGTTGCTGGGATCATGCTACGGATTGTCCCAACTTCGCTGTACTGCAACGTTCGCGTCTCCCGAACAGTACGATATGGCATTCCCCTTCCTTCAACGCCAATAGCAAGTCATAAGTCGTCGATAGTCATCATTAGAGTAAAACGCCAGTCCCAGCCTCCTGCGCATCGTGGTATCTTCGCTGAGCAAACGAGCAGAAGAAAAAACACATGATCAATGTGACAGCTTCACTGTCTCAACCCCCCCCCTTTTCTAGGTACTAGGTATCCTTGTCTGCCAACATGTCTTCTCCCTTGTGCTTGATCTTGTCCATCTTCTTGGTAATGTTCTCCGTCCGAAGACGAACCGCCTGCTCTCTGCTCGCAATCTCGTTTTCGAATTCTTGGACCATAGCCCGCTTCCTCTGGCGGGCCTCTTTGAATCTCTGGGCGACTTGGCCGAACTGTTCCAGAAACCAGTCGCCTGAGCGTTCCCAATCGCTAACACTCATCTGCGTGAAAAACTGGCGCTGTTCGGCTTCACCCTGGCCATTGAAATGTTCGAGTTTGACGGGGAGGCTGTCACCCGTCAGAGGTCCTGCCGCCTGAGACTTTTGAGCTGGATCATCATCAAAAGGCTGCTCACGCAGCTGAGAGTATGTCATTTCTGCAAGCACGTCATCGGCATAGTCGCAACTTTCTCGGCGGCGCTTTCTGGGTTTGTCCCGTTGCGCGCGAGCCAAAATTGGCATGGTGCCCTCCAGAAGACCGTGTTCCCCGGGCGACGCTTTCTTACTTCTGGCTCTGGGAGTGCCGTGGTCGTTCTCGCTACCAGGGTAGTCGCTCGCAAGGCTTCCTTCGACTTCTTCTTCTTCTTGGAAGGGTTTAGCACGGCGAAACATCAGAGCATTCTCGTCCTTCTTGACTCGTCTCAAATTGTGATTGGGGATATGGTGTGTAGCCGAGTCGGAAAAGACCTCCTCGCCTTCATTGTATGCGGGAGGTGCGTACGATCTTCTCACTGTAGTCTGGTGAAGGTTTATCTTATTCGGTCGTCGTGAGGGTGAAGCGAAGGCGGGATTGTCTGAGAAGGTGTCTGCTTGAGCTCCAGTCTCTGAATGAGAAGGGAGCATGCCGTTGGTCGGAACGGGCAACCCCAGACCATTGACGGCAGAAGCGGTGCGCAAAATACCATTTTTTCCGACGAGAAACGGCTGCTTGTCGTCGATGGTCTGCAATAACAGGTTTTCGATGGGAGACGGGGATCGAATGCGTTGGTCAACGGCGACGTCGAATCTTTCGGAGCGTTGTGTAGTTGGCGAGCTGAACTGACTATCGATGTGTGACTCTGGCCAGAAACCCGTCATGTCACTGCTTCGGGATTCAGCTCGAGGGCGGTGCTGTCTCAGCGGCGACATGTCAGGGAAGGTGAAAGATTGTTGCTTGGGCACCTGGTCGGGCGGGCGACGATGACTCGCCTGATTGCTGCTGGTAGGTGCGGGTGGCTTTGGGGCAGGAAGTTTTGCCGACTCCGTGATTGCCTGACGAGTCGGCAGTGGAATTTCTTTAGGCCCATCAGAACGCTGTTGGCCCGACAGGTTTTTGTTGACGTGGGCTCTCCCGCTTGGAAGGCCCGAGTCCAGGGACGCATTCCTGGCGTATTGGGCCATTTTACTTGACCCAATGGGGTGCATAGTGCAGGCGGTGACTTGTGCCGTTGTTGGGTCTTTGGCGGACACTAAGGTCGCAGCAAAGTGGTCGAGATGAATTGAACGTTGTTGTTGTTTCGTGTGTGTCCTTGAGGCCAAGGACAGCAGTTGACCGGAGCGCGGTGAAAGAGGCAGTTGGCTATCGGGCAGAGGTGGTCGTCGCGTATTGTCGCGTGTGGTTGCGCGTTGTGACCCGCTGTCACTGGGTGTCTGTCACTGTGAGTGAAAGTGACGCGGGACTGGCTAGAAAGGGACGTCGACTGTTACGGCAAAGGCAGAACCCGAAGAGGCACGAGGTAAATAGTGCCAGCCCTTGGTTGGTCTGCACGTTAGAACTGACAATTTGGTGCTTGGTTGGATAAAGTGCAGTGGAGAGGAAAGAGCCGTCGCTTTGCTTTGCGCAAGTCAGCAAGCAATACGCGCCTTACCGCCTCAATCCAATCTCTCCTTCCCTCAGGATACCTACTAATTATGGTCTGTTAAGTTGGGCACTGGCGTACCTAAGCGGCCGGTGAATATTGGCGTAATGAAGCCCGCACTTTATCGCCGCCCAGATAAGCTAATTTTTCATGTAAGCAGCATTCCCGCTCTGCATGGGCGTCTGTGGCAGCATCTGCAGAATTCATCACTTTTTTGCCTCTATTGACACTCGCTGTAGTGTACTCTTGGCCAATTCACCCAAGCTATCTCCTACCAGCAGCCCGTAAACTTCGGTTTGATGAATTTGAACACAGCTTGCAAGGTATGTATGTACAGTACTCCGTGCCATCCATGCCTTCGCTGTGTGGCCAGCAAAATAGCGCTTCTCGCATGTCATTTGTTCTTGGCATGCAGTGAAGAGGCAAAATTTCAACACGGGGGTTTCATGAAGCCCTGTCCATGATTATTTTTCCTACCTTGAGGTTCCTGCATTGAGCAGGTCATTGATAAACTCTGTTCAACGCGGCGCACACACTTAACCATTGACTGCCACCTGTCAAAGTTTTAACAAACGCGTGCTCGACAAGCTCCCATTGACTCTTCATCTATCCTCTTGGTCTCTATGACACTGCTGGCTGGATGGCTCCAGAACACAACCTGTTGGATGTCGACCAGGTCTTTTCCGTCTCCAGCATTTTTCTTCTACTAGGTCGCCTATTATACGTTGCCCACATGCCCTATCGACACTGTCTTCGGCCACTCCTCGATAACTGCTCGGCCTCCGGGCGAGGCCAAGTGACTCGGCCTCTTGAACACCGTCTCTCATAGGGGACTTGATGTGTCGCCGAACCCGGTTGAACCCGGTTGAACCCAAGTCAAATTCCACCCCTGCTCGCCTCGCAGCGATCTGCTCAATTCCCTCATCGGATGTTGGAGCACATGCAGGCCTCCTAGGCGTCCCCAAAGCAAGCGATCATACTCCATGGTGAGTACCTTTTTGTCCCTCTGAGATCGCCGGGTCCCTAGCCAGTGAAGTGGAAGCGAGCCGCCTCCAGCTGCCCCAAGCCATCACGAGGAGCCACATAGCGCCGACGGTATGTGTTCGTGAAATCTTGCAGAAGGGCCCTCACTTGTCTGATTGCGCTTGGATCATTGCCACTAAGGCGCTCCTTGATCTTGGTCATGAGTCTGTTTGCCTCAACCGGCGTGATGGTGCCTTGCGGTAGTAGATGAATTGTGCGATCGACCCACGTTGTCGTCTGAGCAGGAAACAGCTCGAACATTGCCAGCAGAACGCCACTACCATCTGCAAAACAATCTCGAGGGAAAGTAATCATCATGCCAGCCATCACCTGCTTCACCAACTTTTCGCCGTGAGTAGTTAACAACTTGCTGACCACCTCGCGAATTTGGGCTGCAACGTCAGGTGGCAGGACGTCTGATGTCGCGGGATTGTCGCCGCCGTACGTTAAGAGATCACGGAGAAAGTGAAGGGTCGCTGAAAGCGGGTCCCGCTGCTCCAGAGTCAACGCGTAGACAGCGGCTTCGAAAATAGGGCCCAGCAGCTCCGAGGGGACTAGCTTATGTGGATAGTAGAGAAGCGCATCAATCAGGAGTCGGAAGAAGTCTTCAATGACGTCTGGCAATTCGCTCGGCTGAAGGTCGCTCATCACCCTCAAAAACGTGGTAGTCTGCGCCTCGAAGAAAGCGTAGATGCTTTGTGTGATGTCCTGGCCCACATGCTCTCGATCTTCTGAGAATTCCCTCAAGATCGCAGCCGTGACCCAAAGAAACGCGCCTTGCCGGGAGGTCGCGAAGCCACCAGCCAGCTTGTTAGCCATTTCAGGCAACAGCGGTGTCATGGCGGTCCTGTAAGAGATGATCATATTTCGCCAGCAACGACAAATTCTTTCGCAGATCGGAACAAAGCCAAGGAAGTTGTCCAGGATGGTTGCAAGGACCGGGAAAACTTCCTGCCAGTACTTGACGGCCGGGTTCTCCTCTCCAGGTCCAACATAAGGCACCACAATCTGCACGAAAATTGTAATAAGTTGCAGGTGATCTGCTCATTATGTCAGTAATGTTGAAATTATAGATGTCGTGCTCATTCACTACTCACCTGCGAGCGCCAATTTGCCCTTGTCGTCAGTTGCTAGGTTGGCCTTGTTCATCAGACGCTGAACGAGAGGATCGCAGTAAAGCTTGAGAAGCTTGTAAATCTCGGCTGGTGGCTGCACAGCAACAACGCTTGCGACTCCCTCCGTGATCTCCTCCTGGCTCATGTCGGGCAGCTTGTCGAGAATTTGGTCGTAGAACGTCTGCATCTGAAGTACCTGGCCACTTAGCAGCTGTTTGCAGTCGGTGCAGAAATATTTGATCGCCATGGCTGCAGCCCTCACAACCTCTTTCGAATCTGTCTGGAAAGACGTCACGATATAGTTGAACTGCGGCTCTAGGTATTCCGGATGAGCTGATGTCCACTCTGTGTACCGGCCGAGGACCATGATGGTGGCGAATCGGAGCTTTTCGTGGCTAGGAATTTGGACGAGCAGTGGCATCAGCTGCGGCAGGACAATGCTCTCGTCCTTGTCAACCATCTGTCCCATCGCGCGCATAGCGAACAACGGCGCTTCAAGCTCTTGCCAGTGCGGGACAGAAGTTTCCGTAGCTTGACCAGCATACTTGTGCATCCACAGCTTGATAGCTTCAAGAACCTTGGTGAGGCAGTCGGTAACTCCCATCACTTCGCACGAATCCTTGAGAGTGTCGCCCATTTGATGTCGGAATTCACGAAACTTCTCCTCCTGCTCCCGATCTCCGTCAAACAGGTCTGTTTCGTTGGCCGACTCCGACTGGGGATACTCCAGATGCTTGAGGAGAATATCCACAAGCTTTGAGTAAATATCCACCAGCTCCAGTCTTGCCTGGATATATCGCTCCAATACGAGGTATTGCTTGAGCTCATACCAGAACTGGAATGTGTGCTCAATGACATCGCGATCCCTGTCTCTTGCTGCGCACTCCAAAACGGCGTCAACAAGCGATCGAAAGTGTTCTGGTTCGCGGGCAATCGCAACAACCCACGCCTCGGCGGCCAAGGCGAAAATCTTGGTCATGGACTTGTAGACCTCCGTATCCTCGTCGTTGACAACTGCCTCGATCCTAGGCCGCAGAGAAATGACGCGGGGAAGAAGAATTTGGATGGTGTCCAGATTGTCATCGACATCTCTCGTCTCCCTGAATATCGTACACAAGCACTCGGACGCCTCCTGAGACGCTTGATCGTTGCCTACAGCGTTGAAGATGACGTCGAGGAGTGGAGAGTTGACAATGGTATTGACGGGTACCTCGCGAAGCCATGAGGTAATACACTCCATGAGCTGCGGATTTCGAGAAGCAGATACTGAGTAGCTCATTAGCGTGGACTGCAGCATATGAGTCGTGGATAGATGGGCTTCCAGACGTACCGGATGATTGCGAATAGTTAATGAGCAGTTGGACGACCTGGTCCGTGTTGTCACCCAGCAATTCCCTGGTCCGCTGAGAAAGCTCTTCTTCCTGTCATTGCCAATTAGACTCTGATCCCTGTTGATATCGACCCAGAAAAACCACGTCGTGGGAAGTAGCAGGCCGGTCGATGTTTCCGTGAATCACGTACAGTTAAGGTGATTTTGCGGCCTTCGGTCACCTCCTCGGGCAGCACACGCAGGAAGTCGAGAATAGCTGCATGACTCTCGACGCTGTCGCCGAGGGAGGAGACCACTGTGGGGAGGACATCCTTCCAATCCTTCATCTGCACGGCCAGAGTCGCCAGACACACGCAAAGCTGAACTCGTATGGGTTTAGGACCGGCGGCAGAGTGTTTGAGGAGAAGAAGTAGTTGGTCTCGCAGCGCCGGCAGCTCAGCCTCCGAGACTTGAGTCGATAAATCGTACGTGATCTGCAGCAAGAGGTGGTCAGCTTGCCATTTTCCGAGTCGCCGTCTCGCCTTTGTACCTTTCCACGCAAAGTAATAGCCGCAAAGAGCTTCGCCTCAGGCTCTGCATCGGACTGGAGAATGCCGATAATGGTGCCCCAAGCATCTTTCTGCATCGTATGTTAGTAGGAGTGTAAGGTTCTGGGAGCCATCCGAGGGTTGAGTTGTCTGACAGATTTCTGAAAGCGTTCTAGGTAGGAGTGCGCCTTCTTCTTGGTCTCTTGCTCGCCGCCGCGCATAGTAACCATGGCCGACAGCACATCGCTAGGCGCGAACGCTTCTTGGATCCCGTTGGTGGCCATATCTCAGCGGTCAGATGGCGTCGCAAGCGTCAATCGGTCGCTGCGTGAGGTGGCGGGGCGTGTTCGTGATGAAGGAAAGGTGGCAGTAGCGCTGCATGTGACGTCGCGCGGCAAGACCGCGAGTGCTGCAAACTTGGGGGGAGGGAGATAACGGGTGTGGCAGGAAGCACCGTCGAGTCTCTGAATCCCAGGCTGTAAGGAGCGTTGAGCCGGTAAGGTGGTAGTTGAGAGGCTATCGAAACGAAGCTGCAACGTCCAAAAATGCCAGATGGAGGGGGTGGTGGATGCAGGTCACGAAGGAAAATAAAACGTCAGTCAGGCTGGCGGGACAGCGGGCGGATAAGAATACAAGGAATCCATCCGACTAACTAAAGCCGGCTTAGACATGGACCCGACTTTGAAAACTTGGGTATTACAGGCTACCTAGCTTAGGTAGGTACCTAGGTAAGGTGCCTCCAGTTTGTTCCGCTAAGGCACCTAAGTACCTAGATAGGAGTCTGGGTACTGGTTTCCCCTCAGGTAGGTACCTTAGGTAAGTCGGTGCGCTCCCGCGCACTTGGCACGTGGCGGGGCACCCCGTACCTAGGTAGGTAGGTAGTATTAGTACCCAGATAGAAGCTTCCAGGTTACCATTGGAGACTTATACAGCAGGAGGGGATGAACGTCTATTAGCGACCTCACTAAGCCTTGATATAAGGTACCTAAGGTACCTTGAGGTAAGACACGTATCCGCGGTACCTAAGGTGCCTAAGATCGATACCCGAGATACCTTTTGTCCTGACAGTAAGCACCTAAGGTAGGTACCTAGGTAATTGAGTAGGTACCTCCATAAGGCAGGAGCTCCATGGCGAATTGATGCGGCCCATAAAAGTCGGGATTTCAGCGCATCACATTGGAGAATGCGGTTGCGCGTTGTGGAACATCATTTTGCCAGCTCCGCCCAAATTCTAGTTTCGAGCCTGCTTTCTTTGGGACGCCCCATCACCTAGTCGCGCAGTCTGGTCGCGGTGCAGCTGTAAATCCTTTGCCGACGAACTATACCTCGAACATACTGTCGACCTACCCAGACCCGATCTACCCAGACCCGACCTACAAGGCGTTCCGCCGCGATCATTTGACATCCAATAATCAACAGAGTCTCCTGTTCCCCAGCCCAAACCCTACACCATGTCCGGACGCGGTGGGGGCGGCGGTCGCAGAGTGTTGCTTCCGCCCATTAATTTCATCTTCAGACTTCTTCAGTGTGTCTATCAGCCGCTTCTCTCACCCGGGTATCATGGCGCTTACTGTTTACCATTAGGCAGCATACGACTGTGCAGATTTGGCTGTACGAACAGTTGTCAATCCGAATCGAGGGGAAGATCAGGGTATATCGAGTCTACAAACAATCATTTGTTGCGCCTTGAAACTGCGTGCTAACTGGGCGCGTTGTAGGGGTTTGACGAGTTCATGAACCTAGTCATCGATGACGCTGTGGAGGTGAAGCAAGTCACAAAGACGAATCCAGAGGAATCCCGGCGGCAGCTTGGTGAGTAACTGTCATGCGACGTTATTGACTTGACGGTGCTAACACTGGAGCAGGGCAGATATTGTTGAAGGGCGACAACGTCTCCTTGATTCAGAGTTTATCGGGTTAAGAAGCGAGCGTGTCGAGATGATGTTACAGCGGCGGTAAAGCATACTCTGCGACGAGGCCTACAAAAGTTGATACCACGGAAATGTCGGCTGAAGACTAGGCGATTGAATTTTGATTGCTGCGGGAACTGCCTGCCGGCCTCTTGACCTCGCCGTCACCCAAGACCAGACCATTGAGCGGCTGGTCGTGTTGGGCCACGGGAACTGCGCCATCTGAAGGCTGGGAGAGGAATTGCTCCGAGAGAGCCAAGCCATAGAGCAATAAAGGGCGAGCCGCTACCGACAAATTCTTGTACTTTGCTTCGTACCGCCGGATGAAGAGATCATAGAAGCCCTTCCCATGGCCAAGTCTCCGCAGTGCGTCCGAAGAGCCGTCAATGTCGAACGCCACCCCGGGCACTAGCATCAGGTCCAAGAAGGAGGTTCTCGATGATTCGGAACCAGGTTCGCCGAGGATGCGATCTCGCTGGCTTACGGTGGCCGGGTCGATACTGGGGATGCCCCATTTGTCCGGCTGCAGCGATTCATAATCTCGAAGGTCGCGCAGGCGGACCATATCCATGACCCTAGGCGGCATGTCCCCGGGAGTAAATGGCGACTTGTGCAGGTATGGAACGTAGACATGTTTCCCGGTTGACAGAGCGTGGCGCACAATGTCGTCTGTCTGAATCTCACCGGAAGGCATCGAGAGGAATATGCTGACCCTTTGTGCCTCCACGTACGGTTCTAATGTTTTGAGAGTCTCGAAGACAACCCGGCCTAAGGCGAGGAGGAGTTTAGGAAGAGCGATCAGGACTGGATGCGAGCAGTCGGGCTGCTTACTTTGACTTTTGACCGATTCATGTGTGACGGTGGCAAGTCTGTCTTTTACAACGGACCGTAGCTGCTTCTTCGCAGCAGCAAGAGGGGAATTCATCATGGTCGCAATGTATTTGCTGCAGCACTGAGCAGTGGAAGAGCGGACAATCCAACAGAAGAAGCTCAAACGTTTAAGCGGGCGGGCTGGCCTGGAGGGACACAATAGGTGCCTCACTTTGGCGGATTAGAATAAATGGGGCATTTATCTGAGTAAAGGAAATATGCATGTATCTCAGAAGTCCCACAAGCTTCTGGATGTGAAGGATCCATCGGCTTTGATCGCAGTGAGGGCGACATTGTGTTGCTCCTCTGCATTCAGAATGACGGTCAGATTCAAGGGCAAGGCCCCGAGGAGTAGAGTAGCGCGTCTTCTCCCGTCTTGTGGCACAGTTTGTTTCTGCCAAGGGATCCCGCTCTACAGGCATCAGACATCGCGGCAGGATGAAATCAACACATGTGTCTCCTTGGCCATCGCACTATTCAAGCAGGGCCTCCACTGTGGCCCGACGCAACACAGAGGCTCGAGCTATGCGAATCACGGGAGAAATGCGTCCTGGCTCGCCCCCCATCTTGTGCCAGACTCGAGGGGAGATTCGGCTGCGCTGGGAAATGTCCTCCTGCAGCAAATCGACGGCCCTGCACGAGTTGCCAATGCATCGTGACTGAGACGTCGAAACCAGCCGAGCGGGCGTTAGTCAGAGAAATAAGGTCAGACAGCAAAGGGTGGACCAAATTGGGGTCTCCTGGCACCTCGGGTCGGGCAGCGTCTCTTCAGCTCAAGACCGCGATGTCCGCCACACGATGTCCAGTTCTGACCAGCTAGGCGTCGTTCATCAATGCGAATTCGCGCCAAGAGCCTTGAATCGTGGCTGTGTGGTTGCCGAGTAGGGCCAGGCGACAACCAGCTTGGAGGATGTTTTTGGATGGCCCTTGAGGCTTGTGTAACCGAAGCTGTGAGTCTTTGGGGAGACAAAGCGGGGGTAGGTGTAGGCGTAGGTATAGTTTTGGGCTTTTGACAGTGTCCTTTTCCTCCAAACAAACTTCTCCTCTCCAGACTGGCACAAAGGGTTATGGGCTGAAAAGTGCGTCCGACCGAACCTTGCGGTGACGGCCTGTAGCAGCTGCCATCCATACCGCAGTACTATTACTTCATTGGCAGCAGCGTCCGAATCGGGAAGCATGGCTGACGGCCAGACTGGCCCAATGGAAAGGGCACCAGACATGACTTCGCAGCAGAAGTCAACTCAGCAACCCCGGATTCTTGGGGAGGGGTGCCACCTACCTAGGTATCCGTACGAACCTGGAAATGTGGGTGAGAGAACGTGTGGTATGGATGCAGGAGGTCTTGGGGGCTCAGGCGAGTTGGCCTGTTGGCCAGTGAGGACAGACGGAGGGAACGCGCCAATCAATCTGCCAAGGCGCGGCATTCCACCAACTTGCTTCGTGACTGTCCTGGCGCCTTCATCGGGTTTAACGTCGCTGTTGGGCAGTCCGCGACGAGCATCAAGGGGTGTCCCTCAAGGGTGTTGGGCGCAATCTGGGAGCGTGTGATATCTGTTGGCGACCTTGCCGTGTCATTGCGGCGCCACGAGGCAAAGCCAGAGGTGCGCGCACCGATCACAACGTCAGGTCCAGGTCCAGGTCGTTTTGATCAGTGTGGGGCAAGTGCAGTTACGCTAAGAAACGCCCGCAGTACGTACCTGCCTCACCTTGTCAACCTCCACTCTGTTGTCTTGGACCAGCCGGGTAATGTGCCAACCTACCTAGGCTTGCCTAGACCTTGAAGCTTGAGGTGAGTTGCGGACACTGCCCAGGTGGAGATCCACTCGCCCTTCATCCTACCTTAAGGTACCAGCAGTACCTTAGGTAGGTAGGTATGCAAAGGTCGCGGTACCTCACCTCAGGGAAAGTAAAAGAGCCAAGAATTCCCCCAAGCTCCTCACGGCCGGGTGTGTCTGAATGCATGTCTTGTCCCCTTCTCGCCGTCTTGTTGTAGTAGTACTCGTTTCCTCAAGCTCAAAAACCCCTTGGACTGCCCCTTCTTCCACGTCGCGGTATTCTTCCTTTCATTACCATCCCCACGCTCTGTATCCTCCCCCTGACCTACCTACCCACCGGCCTAAGGTATCCAGGCTAAAGCCAAGGTGCCTACCTACCTACCCTACCCACCTTGCCTTTCTTGACTTTGAAGAGAAAACCGGCGTCACCCACCACGTCCCATCACTTCCGTCCTCCACCATCGCCTTCCGCAAAGCTTCTCCAAGCTTCAATCCCCCGGCCCCCCTCAAAAGGTAGTCGCATCTGCTCTCTACCATACGCCCGCCATGGCTTCCACACCACCAAAGTCCAAGTTCGACATCCTGCCCAGGATGCAGGCTAAGGGCCCTTTCTCGGTTCCCTCGCCCGGCGCGGAACCCAAGGAAGGCGAGACCCTGCCCCGTCGATTGCCCCAGGCCGTCCCTGACCTTATTGACCTCCCGGGCGGCACCATCACCACTACTTACGAGCTCGTCAAGTCGAGCGCCGAGAAGTATGGCAATGCCAAATGCTTGGGCTCGCGCAAACTCATCACCACTCACCGCGAAACAAAGAAGGTCAAGAAGATGGTGGACGGCGAGGAGCGCGAGGTCGACAAGCAGTGGACATATTTCGAGTTGAGCCCATACGAATACATCACCTACCACGAGTACGAGCGCCTTACACTTCAATTGGGCTCTGGTTTGCGCAAGTTGGGCATGACCAAGGGCGATCGCGTCCATATATACGCTGCGACGAGCGCCCACTGGCTGGCCATGTCACACGGTGCTGCCTCGCAGTCCATGCCCGTTGTGACGGCTTACGACACGCTTGGTGAGCAAGGCCTGAGATATTCCATGGTCGCGACCGCCGCCAAGGCTATCTTTCTCGACCCTCATCTTTTGCCTACCCTTGTCAACGTACTCAATGAAGCCAAACACGTCCGTTATGTCATCTGGAACAATCAGAACCAGGTCCAGCAGGCCCATCTGGATCAGCTTAAGTCAGCCCATCCCGAAATCACCATTTTGAACTTTGAGGAGCTGCGCAAGCTTGGAGAGGATAACATGGTCAGCCCCGTTCCTCCCGCCCCCGAGGATCTGTGCTGCATCATGTACACCTCCGGCTCAACGGGAACGCCCAAGGGTGTTCCCCTGAAGCACAAAGCCGTTGTTGCCGCCGGTAAGTCGCGATTCCCCCTGTCATCGCTCCTGGAGCGTACAATCAGCTGACCTCGCGCCAAGTTGCTGGTGTCAGTGTTGTCGTGCAACCGCACATTGGACCCGGCGACGGTCTCCTGACCTACCTCCCACTCGCTCATATTCTTGAATTCGTCTTCGAGAACGCCTGTCTCTTCTGGGGCTCTACCATGGGGTACGGCAATCCCAAGACCTTGTCCGATAACTCGGTCCGGAACTGCGCCGGTGATATCAGGGAATTCAAGCCGTCTGTAATGGTTGGCGTCCCCGCGGTCTGGGAGACGGTCAAAAAGGGCATCATCGCCAAGGTCAATGCCGGTAGCCCGATCGTCAAGAATCTTTTCTGGAACGCCCTGTCACTCAAGACCAATTTGATGAATGCAGGCCTCCCCGGTGCCGGTATGCTCGACGCCGTTGTCTTCAAGAAACTCAAGGAGGCGACTGGTGGACGGCTGAAGTTGTGTATGAACGGAGGCGGCCCTATTGCTAAGGAAACTCAGCAGTTCATTTCCATGGCAATTGCGCCGATGATTATCGGTTATGGTCTCACTGAGACCACCGCTATGGGCTGCCTCATGAACCCCTTGGAATGGAACATCAACAACATGGGAGCCATGCCAGCGTCTGTTGAGGTCAAGCTGGTAGATTTTGCTGAAGCCGGTTACTTTGCAAACAACAAACCCAACCCTCAAGGCGAGGTGTGGATCCGTGGACCGTCTGTTATGGATGAGTACTACGACAACCCCAAGGAGACAAAGGAGGCCATTACCGAGGACGGCTGGTTTAAGACTGGCGACATTGGCGAGTTTGACAGCAACGGTCACCTCAAGCTGATTGACCGGAAGAAGAACTTGGTCAAGACCCTGAACGGCGAGTACATTGCCCTCGAGAAGCTTGAGTCGATATATCGTGCGTCCGCTGTCGTGGCAAATATTTGCGTGTATGCCGATGCCAACAAGGCAAAGCCCATTGCCATCATTGTTCCTGCGGAGCCTGCGTTGGTCAAGCTGGCGCAGAGCATTGGCGTCAAGGGCAATACTCTAGAGGAGCTTGTCCATGACAAGAAGCTACAGAGCGCTGTTACTAAGGAATTGCAGAATGCTGGCCGACAAGGCGGCCTCTCTGGTATCGAAATTATCGAGGGTGTGGTCCTGTCTGACGAGGAATGGACGCCTCAAAACGTAAGCTCGCACTGTTTGCCTTTTGCTCTTGCGAACCTGGGTGGCAAGCTAACATTCCGCAGGACCTGGTTACGGCCGCCCAGAAGCTCCAGCGCAAGAAGATTCTGGAAAAGTACAAGAGCGAGGTTGTCAAGGCCTATGGTTCATCTGACTAGGACAGCAACTAGTGCGCTTCTTTCTTTGATCTTGCTCTTGTTCTTGGATCTTGTAATTACAATAATTTTGCGGCACATGACGGGGTTGGGCTACGGAACGCTTGATATCCAGGAGTACAGTGTGTGCGCGATTCGACTTTGCAACAAACAACGGCCCGTCTGTGGGAACGCTTGCTGGCTGAGACCAGAGAGCACATTAATCTAGTTCATTGTCAAATCATTCAGTGACCTGCCGCCGGTGGTTGGATTGGCCTGGGATTTGGCTCTTCTGTCTTTCTCTCTTATACTCCACTTCTAGGAATCAACAGAGGGCTGGGACAATGGTACGTCATTCCACCTAGTCCAAAAGGCCCAAGCGGTTGTCCAAGCTGCCAGGCCGACGGCAGCATCAGGAGAGTTCCATACAAGGACGAGATTCCGTATCTTTCAAACGTCCGCTCTATCCTTTGCTTTTCTTCCTATTTACCCCCACGTGTTGTGACCGCTAGACACCATTGGCGCAATGGCGCACGAGCGCTTAGTAGGAGAGTATTGAAGGCTCAAGTCGCGGCAAACCATTGGAATCCCATTCCTGCTTAGTCCTGGTAAAGAAAATCGCACGTTGATCACTGCGCACAGCTCGCCTGGCCCGAAAAGAAAAAGAAAAACGCACACAATAAACACATCTCCGAATCTCGGCGGAGTCTCCATTTACACCAGACCGTCATAGAGAGACAGGGCAGAAACAATGGTCTCGTCGCGTTTGCTTCCCTCCTTGAACTCTTCCATGTCCAGACTGCCGTTCTCGTCCTTGTCCATCATGCGGAAAATCTTCCGTACCCGCTTTTCGGGCGTGTCTTCGTCCTCGGGGAGCTTAACCATGGAGCCGACCTAGGCGCAAGGACATCTGTTAGCAGGGTAACCTTCGACCAGCATGAGCTGAGGAGCTTCCTCGGCGGTAGTAGTGCGCGCAAAAACAACTGCCATTCACTACGGGAACATAGCCGCAAGCACTACTCACCATCTTGTAGATTGCCTCGACGATCTTGAGCATCTCGTCGTAGCTGATCTTTCCGTCCCCATCAATGTCGTACAACTGAAAGGCCCAATCGAGCTTGTCTTCCATTTTGCCGCGGCTCGTAACGCTCAGGGCGCAAATGAACTCCTTGAAATCGATGCTGCCCGACTTATCGCTGTCGAAGACGTTGAAGACATAATCTGCAAATGAACTTGGGTCTCCGAACGGGAAAAACTGCCTATAAATCTTCTGAAACTCCTCCTTGGTGAGCATGCCCGATGGGCAGTCCTTGAGGAAGCCTGGAGATCCGGTCAGAAATCATCCATCCCGGCACGTCGCGATGCGGTTGGCGGATGAGACTCCATCGCAATCGGCGAAGGGTGCGTGTGATAGCCCAGAGATTCCGAGGCTGACGTACCCTTGTACCACTGTTGCAACTCCTTCTTGTCGAAATGGGTCGACTTCTGCAGTTCAGCGAGCTGCTCTTGAGAGAGCTTGGACTGACTACGGGGGTGGTGATTGTGGTTAACAAGTGTTTCTGGAATTCCCTGACAAGTGGCGCAGGTCTTTGGGTCCGTTGGGAGACCTGGCGAGCGCAGCCTCCCGCAGTGAGGCCTCCGCCGAAGAGAACAGCACCGTGGGAGGCCAAGGCTTGTCTAAAAGGCGTGCGAGGCTGGAGGAAGACTCACGATTTGCCCATGACTGCCCAGGAGCCTCGGAGGCGAAGTACGGGTCGGGATGCTGGGTCTTGACAGGAAATAGGATGTGTTCGAGGAGTGCGCGGGTGTACAAACTGCGTTGTGTGGCAGCGACGTCGTTGCGATGAGCGGGTAGGGATGGCAGGCGTCGGCAGTTTGAATGAAGGGCCTTGTCGCTGCCTTGCGGTGGCGCTGGCGACGGCGACGGCGACGGCGATACGTATGCCGGGGCGACAAGGCAGCAAGGCGAGGGAGTGTCTATTAAAGGGGCGAAAGGGGGGTCGTTGGTATCGTGACAAGGTGACTAGATGGGCGGCGCGTGGGTGACGAGGCTGGACACATAAGTAGGCAGTTGACAAGCGGGGGAGGGGAAAGAAATAAGGGCCCGGGATGTGTGGAGGGGAGATGGCCAGTCGGGACCCGATGAAGAGATTCCTGGACGGACAGGAGCTAGAGGTAAATCAGGTAGGTACCTACCTAAGGTACCTCAAGGTGAGGTGCCTGCTTGTGTGCCTATTTATGTACCTGAGGTACTACCTACCTACCTACCTACGTTAGGTTTTGGGTAGGTCAGGTAAGGTCGGGTAGCCCGGTAGGTAAGGAAACTAGCGGGCCACGCTGTGAGGACAGGTCAGACAGGTAGGTACCTACCCACCTAGGGGTTCCAGGTTGAGGTAGGCAGGTAGATTCCTTACCCAGGCACCTTTAAGTGCCTCCTACCTACTTACCTACAAGTGCCTTGAGGTAGGTAGGTAGGCTAGGAAGCGGGGTGAGGTAATGGTGCAGTTAACCGCCGAGCTCCGCGTCCGATGCGGCAGGATGGCGAAGTTCGGGCCTACCTAGGTGAGGTTGGGTACCTAGGTAGGTAGGTGTTGCCCTGCACCTACCTAGGCAGGCACTTTACGCTCTACGTACCTAAATAAGGCGGCACCTAACCTACCTACCTTAGGTACCTAACCTATACCTAGCCCCATCGCACCCGGCCGTTGTTGTGCTGAGATCGGTGGACAACGCACCACGACCACGACCGCACCTTGGGTGGACCCAGTGGCTCGTTAAGGCAATTGCCGACGCCTCAATGGCCGCCTCTGGCCTCTCCAACAGCAGCCGTTGTCTGTGTCGCTAAGAGTGCGCCAGGTACATGCAATGCAAATAACGAGGGTCTTTGGCTGATTCAAGCCTGTTGGCCCGTCACCGAGCTTTTGTCAACAGGCATTTACCTTATATATGTAAAGCACAACGGATGTGATGGTATCGATAAGGGACTCGACTCGTATTACCTAATCAGCGTCCCGGGAAGTGATCCGCTCCTTACCTATCCAAGGTACCTAGGTAGGTAGGCACCCGACCTTAGAGGTACACCACACCCGGTGGACCAAGTATGCCTACTGCACGATCCAATGCGATGTCAGAGCCGACGACATGCCCAGTCAAACCCATTAGCAACGGTAAGAAACCGCTTGCCGTGCCCGCGCGGCCAGGCTCGTCAGACAACAATCACAATAGCGCGGCATTGAATCTGCTTGCGACCCTCTCACGCAAAAGGCAGCTCCTTGGGAATACCCTGGTCGTCACACGAGGAAAACCGCCACCAGCTCTTGTGTGTGGGCATGAACAACCACCGGAACAGTATGTGCACGAACCACGGCAGCCCCGGCCACCATGCGTAAATCCCATCCTCGAACGTCTTGTCTCGGTTCGTGAGCATGAGTGGAATTGTCGTCGTCTATCATTTATCTCAACGCGTCAGTCGATCGAGCTGAGTTTCCGTGAGTCCGCGGCAGGGGCACACAACCACACTTTACCTTGAGAGCAGGGTCGTTGCTCTTGCTAAGTAGCCTTTTCACGAGCTTCTCGAACCAGTCATCCCAGTCGCAGTCGTAGTCGTCGAGCTTCAATAAGGAATCGATCTCGTCGCTTAAATGCTGCCGCAGGCCCGGCATGAAGTTGTCGATGATGCCCTTGAGCTTCTCTCCGCTGTACGCCTCCTCTTCCTTCCGCACCTCGCCCAGGTACTCCATGTATTCCTGCAACCCGCCGGTAAAGGCCTCGTGCTGCGCAACGTTGGCATCCATCAACCCCGGGACTCCTGCCATCTTTTCAATCTCGGGGAAGACCTCCGTCTCCTCGGTGTGGTGGTGTTCCTCCACCATCTTACCCCACTCTATCGCGTACGAGACGAAGTCCTGTACGTCATTTGGCGACTCTTCCACCTTGACGCACTGCAGGTAGATGGTATTCATAATCCGAATAATGAGGTTGTGGATGATGATCATGTCCTCGCCCATCCGGTCGGCTCCCTTTGTCTTGACCCCTTTCTGCACACCCCGAGATACTTAGCTTCACGGCAATCAATCATGGTCATGGCGGTGTATTTGGAACGTTGTACCTTGGAGCCAGCACGAGAACTGCTGAGGAGGGCAAAAGGCCCGTCGGCCCATGGCTTCTGAGATGCCATGACGAATGTGTCTATCGACGAAGACGACGTTTCGGGTGTGAAGGCTTGGAAGGTTGATAGGACTCCAGGCCCGCCGTGGTAATGGAGCCGGGAAGGCCGCGTCTTATAGCAGTGGTCCAACCGGCCAGCGCCAGCGACAAGCCGCTCATCACCGCGTCTGTGATTCGCCACATTTGAATAGCTGCTCATGTAAGAATAAAGCACTTCCAGGAGTGGCTGATTCGAAGGATTCGGACTGCTGACGATAGCACCGAACCCAGTAATGTCTAGCGGTCAGGGATGCAAACGAGTCGCCCTCGCACTCTGCTGACGCCGGGCCCGTTCTTAATCTCGGGATGGCAACCTATCATTACCCTGGAATTTGCCATGTTGCGACTCCTGGTTGGCTATCACAGGATTGTCAGACCTGCCTGCTTGGTGAAATGTCACAGAAAACGCGCAATGGATGGTCCATGTGGGGGGTTTGCCGCAGAGCGAACAACAAGACGAAGGTCCCAAATCTCACCAGCTTTACGGGCGCCTGCGACTTGTCACGGCTACATGCGGCTAGCGGCTCGAATTATCTATGTTGTGAAAGGAAGATCCGAGTATCATGTATTGGCAGATCCGCAACCACTGGAAGGCGGCAGAAGTGTTGGAAGGATAGGAACTCTGTAGCTTGCCCTCGAAACGCTACAGCTTCAAGTCTAGACTTGTCATCCTCCTAGACTGATTCGCAACAAGAATGGTAATTACGAAAGCACAATGATCCATGCCCGTGTCTCGTTAAACTTGTTTCTCCAAGGCCCAGTCCTCGATCGTCAAAAAAAAAAAGCAACCCAGACACGCCTTGACCAGCCCTAAGAAAGCACCCAACTCGCCGTCGCATCTTGCAACGGGACCTACCTGGCCCATTAGCAGCACACGCCCTCGCTGTTTTGTGTTTTGTTGTCTTCTTTTTTGTCTTTGGACTCAGCCGACCACGGCTTTCATGCTCAAACTCTCCAAGAAACCACCCAGATCCTCCTTCTTGACCTCCACCACGCAGTGCTCAAAGCTGTCTATACGAACCCGAGCGTTCGTCTCTGCCACTACTTCCTGAAACGCGGACCCGAACCGGTTCAGGCCATATCCCTTTTCACGGATCAGCTCTTCTTCATCCTCGTCCGAATCAGAACCGTCTGACGCCTCTGATTCGGTATCGAGCTCGTCATCTTCCTCATCCTCGTCCTCGTCCGCCACTTGGCGGGCGGCTCGCTTCTCCTCACGGATCTTCTGCCTGTTGCGTTGGGACTCTTCTCGCTTCTTGGCCTTTTCATCCTTGATCGCCTGTCGCTTCTTGGCGGCCTCGCGGTCGAGGAACGTTGTGTCCGGGCCTCCACCTCCACCCGTTCCGACGACGAGGTAAACCCCGCGCGTGTCGTTGAGACTGGCTACAACGAGAGGCGTGCCGCGCCCGCCGTGAGACAAGCGGCCCGTTGCATCCTTCTCCTGTTCGACAAGAGCCTCGCCGATCCAGAGAGCAAGCTTGGTGAGCGCAGCCGGATGACCGAAGATGGGAACATCGGGCCCTTCCCTGACTACACACATGCGGAACGCTCGCAAGTGCTTGATCTGTTTTTTGTTGATGAGCGATGTGCCAGTGCGGTAGATGGCACGGTGGAGGAATTGAGCAGTCGATAATCCTGCCTTGAGAGCATCAATGCTATTCAATTAGTCAGTATGGCAGCACTGTGCAAACAACTAGAGTTGTCACTCACTTCTCAAGAGCGTCGTACGCTTCCCAGAACCGCCCAACCCATTCTTCACCCTGTGCGAGGACCATCTCCCCTTCATCACCTTCCTCAACTTGGGAGTCGTTGACCGGATGCGTCAGCTCCGCACCATCTGCATGCTTCCCTACTTCCAACAAAGCACCAATAACCACACCAACGTCCTGCGCGCTCAGCGTTGCTCGCCAGCCCCAGCTCCGAACAAAGCCCCATCCATCCTTGGCGCCAGCGCGGTCCTTACCATCTGTGTCGACCGAGGGAACCATGTCGTCCAAGTTATATAGTGAGGCATACTTGAGAAGCTTGGCTCGAAGCTCCCGCTTCAGCATCATGTCCATGTGTGTGTAACTCTGCTTACACTGAACTAGACTGACGCCCATCTTGGCAAGAAGTTTATGCAGTCGCTTCAAGCCTGCCTCACTCCACGTTTTTAGTCGAGCAAAGAGATACGGCGAGTGGAGCATACTGTCGTAAAGACTCCAGTGCCTGATGAGAAGAAATTTGGGCTCTGGAGAAAGTCTGATGCTCGTGTCTTCTGGACTGCGTGCAGTAGTTGGAATGATGCCCGAGTTCTCTGCCGCCGCGCGGGAATTGTTGACTTCGGGGGGGTTGAGACGCCGTACTTCATCTCTGAGTAATTGGCGGATGCGGGCGCCGCGAACTCCCATCCAACCGTTTCCTTGTCCCCTATCTGATTGGCGAGCTGGAACTGCAATGCCTGCAGAAGATCTGCCGTACAGCTCCATGGAGGTAACGCCGACAATGGCCAGCCACAACAGGTCGTTGTCTTCGCGACCAAGCTCCGAGGCCAAGGAATACATCATTGAAGATATAGGCTCTGAGAATGAGGCACCAATCTTGTAGTATTTGCGAAGAACGTCCTCTTTTTCTCTCCTTAGGCGCAGCAGACGGCGTCGCAAGGTCCTAGCAGATGGCGCAGGAGGTGGTTGGGCGGCAGACGGGGGTTCCAAGGGATCGCTAGAGAGTACCATTCCGGAATCTCGGAGCGACATCAGCCCTCTGTGGGCTGGTCGTTGTGGTGATGAGGGAATAGAAGAAGCCTGCATCTTGTTAGAGCCTCACAAGGATCGATCTCTGATGGCGAAAACTTACTGAATTGCTTCTTCTACGCTGCGCCGGCCGGTCATCAGTATCACTGGAATCGTCCTCGTCGTCGCGATCTGACCAGCTTTTCCGCTTCTGACCGGCGTGCGCGGGCTCCTCGAAGAGGTCCTCGTCGTCGTCTTCTTCGTCTCCCAGATCATCGCCTTCGTCGTCGATTTCAGGCATATCGAGTAGGGCAAGATATGCCTCCTTTTCTGTGGTAAGGTCGTCCTCTATGTCACCGTCGTCGAAAACAACAACGCCTCCGTTACCTGGCTTGTAGGCACGATCGATTCGGCCAGCAGACACGCCAGTAGGGCAGCGTGCTTGGAGGCCGGTATCCTCCTCCACAGTGGGCGCGAGGGGGAAGCCACCAAAGACATTGCCCAGATTCCAGGGACGGTGGGAATCCATGACCCAGACCTCGACCCCGCCAAATGTGAGGTCCTCTCCTTCGGGCTCTAGTCCGAGCAGGGTGCCGAGATCGACCATGCCTCCAACGCCGAGGCAAACGACGACACCTCCGCTCCCTCCCTTGGTTTCCATCATGGGTTGTACCAGATCCCGGCCGGAGCGTTCGAGATCGGCATATCCGGAGACGGGTTGAATTTTGTGGGGGATATAGTCGTGTTTTAACAGGCGGGTCAGAATTCGACATGCGCAAAGGGCATCGGGTTCGAGGGCGACAAGCACGAGGACGGGAGGCGACAGCGGATGTCGCGTGTTTTGTAGGTGGAGGTAGAGTTTGGATATGAGGGACCGTGGGAGATACATGGCTAGGACGATTTTGACGCGTTTCCACGGTGTTTGTCGAGCGGCATGGGATGCAATGGCGCAGTGTTGAGATGTGAGAACACAGCGGGTGATGGAGACGCGGGACAGCGAGCGAAGTGGTGGATTAAAGTAAGGCGTACAGACAATCGTCTGCTCGAAGACGTGGCGTTGTCTGCTGCCTCGTGGAAAACAAGGCCAGAGTTGTACGGTCGAGTTGGTCAGAAAGAAAGGTAGGTAAGGCAGATAGGTAAGGGAGCCCAGAATGGATGGAATGACGCGCGAACGCGGTCCAGCACTTGACGCGACTTTGCTCTGTACGGGAACCCCCGGCTAAGGTACATACCTAAGTACCTAGGTAGATGTCTTGGGTACCTTAGGTAGGTAGGTACCTTGGGTACCGAAGTGGGGGCCACCGGTACGCGTGCCTTGGCTGGTTGCGTTGCGGGAGTTCGGCCGAGTGCACAGACCATGGGCTCTGTTACCAGGCCGCCCCGGAGCCTTCGGTGGCCAGTTCCCTCATATCCCAACGTTTCTCCAACAACACTGTCCCAGCAGACGGGCCAATTGAAGCCAGGCGACACGACACGTCCATATGTGTTCGGTGGTACTTGCACAGTCTGCCGTCCTCACTGAACTCCAATCTCCAACCACACCGCACGTCCGCCTCGCCTCGAGACGACCAGTATCTACCTCATGCGTCATGCTCATATCGTGACCGCCTTCTCTAGAGCGGCATAGTGCGCACTTTGCAAGCCGCTTATGCGCGACCTCCTCGAAACGGCAAGGCCTCTCCGCTGTTTGTCTGCAAAGGAACCTCGCAACACGCCGCTGCCCCGTGTCTCTCTTTTCGGTCCACGCCGTATCGCTCGGCTATCCAGCGGCCCAGGCCCAGGCTCTCGTCTCGTTCTGCAGGCTCAAACTAGTCCGTATTTTGCTTCACGGCGCCAGGTGACAGAGCCACCAATGCCCTCTCTCCTGCTCTCCAGGCGAGCATAGGGAACTCAAAAGCCTGTGGTTGTCACATTGGAGCGTCCCCCGACCGCCGCTTTCCCGACTCTCCCAGTCCCGGCGAATTGGCACCGCATGCGGCGCTGTTTGCCCTGGCTAGATCCGGACGTGGACTCGGACATTTCCCGCCCCAGCCCGTTGGTAACGGTTCTGTCTTGTGCCACCCGGTGGACGCGACTTGCGCCAACCCAGTCAACACCAGCAACTGCAGAGAGGGGGAGGTTGTTTGCGATTGGCCACCCGCGCTGTTGGTACTGAGAGTCGGTTCCTTGGACCAGGTACCGCGCTCCCTCTCCCCCGGCTTCCTTTTTTCCTCTTTTTTTTTCCTTTTCCCTCCTGCTTTCTCTTTCTCTCATCCCCATTCTGTATCTTGCGCGTTGTTTGGTTCACACCTCGTCGGTTCATACATTGATCGCCCTTCTGCTCGCCTCAGGTGTTATTCTGTGGCACATAACCCTGCAGTCTCATTCAACCGTTGACTAATGCACACGGCTGCTTCTCGGTCACTCATCAAAGTATTTGGGCAAGTTCACACAGACGGTCCTTGCTGACCGGGACGTCCTGTCCTGGCCTAACCCCTTTCACGTCCGTTGTCGCTATTGTATCGTCTGTCACCTGCGGGCAGGCGCTAAGGGCTGGACAAATACAATCTACCGCAGCCCTAGCTCAAAACCTCTCGCTTCGTTTACCGCCACGAGCCGGAACCACTTCAGAACTTTTGCCCAGAGCGCAGTGTTGCCATGCTGTCGGTGTTGCCGCCAAGATTTTGCCTCTAGATTGTCGTTAAGACTCTGGGAGGTGTTTCTACCATGAACATTTCAACCGATGAGCCAATAGAACCAGCTCCGCCGGACATACTGAATGATGACGAGTTTGACGGGTCTTCAGACTATGGCGAATCGCTTGCGTCCTCAGGCTTCACCTCAGTTGCTTCTCGCGTCATGCGGCACTCACATGAAGGCGGAAGGTGCGTCGCCCACGATACTCAACCTCTAAGTCTGGAACCCTGGAGCTAAGTTTGTCTTTGTCAGACGCTACCAATCCTTTCTGCAGGGAATATACCCACTTCCAAACGACGAGACGGAGCAGTTTCGCGAAGAAATGAAGCACCAGCTGATCAAGCGTCTCCTTGATGGCAAGGACTACCTATCCCCCATCAGCAGCAACCCTCAAAAGATCTTGGATGTTGGCACCGGTACTGGACTCTGGGCCGTTGACGGTTTGTTCACTTCTGATTGCTTGGGCGGAGGTCGTGAGCTGATTCCCCGTCAAGTTGCGGACAAGTTCCCCAGTGCGCTCGTCATCGGCGTGGACATCTCGCCGATACAGAACTCGTATGCCCCGCAGAATGTCGACTGGAGGATCGACGACATTGAAGAAAGTTGGTCGCCGCTGTACTCTGACCTGGACTTTGTCCACTTCAGGTCCGTCAGTGTTACCCTTCGAGACCCCGTCAAGGTCATCACCTCGGCGTACCAGTGAGATCACACTTATCACTGTTGCCAGTCACCGTTCTAATCGTGCATCAGGAATCTCAAGCCCGGTGGCTGGATTGAATTTCAGGAAGCCGGTGTCAAGATTGGCTGCGATGACGGCACCATGCCCGAAAACTATGCGCCGACCAAGTTCATGGATCTCTTTGTCCGCACATTCAGAACTCATTTTGCCTGGGATCTGGAGGTCACCTCCGTGCTTCCCGAGATTCTGAAAAGCACTGGTTTTATCAACATCCACTGCCGAGCTCACAAAATGCCCATTGGACCGTGGGCAAAGGACCGACAACAGCGAGAAATTGGCCTTTTCCTGAGCAAAGACGTGCTGTGGCAGCTAGTCCGCGCTGTGCTCGTCAAGTGGCCGCAGATGGGCTTAGCGAAGCAAGAAGCCGACACCATGGAACAGGACATCCGAAAAGCGTTCCACGACACGAGAATACACGCATACCTCCCGTGGGTCTCTGTCTGGGCCCAGAAGCCCTTCTCCTGATGCGGGACAACTGCCAAATATGCCTCGCCGACCCCTGCAGTTCTCATCGTCGATGCGATCAGCCGACGGTGATGATACGGAGTGTCGTGCATCATGCCTCGCAAAGGGTCAACTCAACAGTCTCTTCCGTACGGGCATCAGTGATGCAAAGGAAAAACGACAAAAGACGTTGCTATTTCTCTGTGCGCCCGTACAAACTCTGGTCAATCTGACAAAATTGGCCACACTGCATATGCAGCGTTTGAACCACCGGGGAGAGCGACTGCGCCCAAGTTTGACAACATTCGTGTCGGCAATCTCTCTGGTCGAGTTTTAACGCTCCACTGGGTTCAGTTGCGGCAGACGCTGGGTTTCAGTAAAGTATCGATCGCAAGATCAGCTTGAATGCCATCATAGCTACTAACCAGTATCCAACATCCACTATCCACTAGCCAATCTCGAGAAGGACACCGGGAGCAATCGAGCGCACAGGGGCAATGAAGTAATCAAAACATCAACACTTCATGGCTTTCGTCCGTACGTAACGTACACGTCGAAATACCCATGCCTCCTCACGTCTCGCCACTCGGCAATAGCCCTGGAGCTGAAGTCCCAAACCTCCTCCTTCCTCCATCCCATGAAGCGGGTGAAGAGGGCTAGCGTCATGGATTCAAGCCCGACGCTGAAATTAGCCTCTGTCCAGAGGCCGAGCGTCTTGTGTTTGACGTCCCGTGGCCACTGGTTGATGGGCCACTTGAACGGCACGCGCACGATGTCGACGAAACCAACGCTTGCCATCATTTCCGCCGCCCGACCGCAAGTATCCAGAAGGAACCCTGACCTTCTACCCGCCTCCATCATCAGATCATTCCACCTCCCCAGATCGCATTCTGGGGGAATCGTTCCGTCGTCACACCTCATGGGAAAGTCGATATCCTGTATCTCGAGCCATCCTCCCGGGTTGAGATTTCTGCGTCAAAGGTTAGGAAGGACCGTCTTGGAGGGGGTGCTGTTCGAAGGAAGACGGACTCAAAAGCTTGTCGGTAGAAGTTTGGCCAGTCTCGAAAAGCGCCTGTCATCATCATACAATGAACATAGTCAAACTTTCTTGAAAAGCTCCATTCCTCCTCGAGATCGTCGATCTCGTAGTGAACGTTGGGTGGCGTGCTGCCAAGGTCAGAACATCTCCATTTGGCTCGGGACATGATGCCTTACAAGCCCGGCTGCACAGGCGAAAGGTCTACACCAATCACCTCGGATTCCGGGTGCTCCTCGCCTTGGCCAGGAACTTAGTATACGAAAGGATGTTTGACAGTTTGTGGTAGCGTCTTACCAAAATCCATCGCCCACATCCCTGGTGTGTGGTTGGCTCATTAGTGCTGGAAACGAGCCTCACTGACATCCGATTCACGTACCTACACCACACCCAACATCCAACACTCTGTGTGGGTGGTATACGGGCGCAAAGTTGAGCTTGTTCTCGAAAGTCAGCTGGCAAAGCTGATACTGGAATGCTATTGCAGTCGTCAGAAAGTACGACGCCGGGTCGGTCTACTGCGATGTCCTTACCCTGACGGTCGAGTTCTTCCTGCGGGCGAGATTGAGCCAGATCAGACTTCCTGCGTGTTCCGAGCTTTACAAGTGTTTTCTGTTTTCGTACCTGATCTGTTGGCAGAACGTATTTGCCATCCTTGTATCCATGATAGATTCGACCGTTCTCTTCTCGAGCTCGCACTATGCTCGACCTCAGTGACGCGGTGGACGATGGCCACGCCTCGGACTGCAATGTCAGCTTTGTTTGAGCATCGCACTTGGCGAAAAAGGAACTCACGTCTCCCAAGGCCGAATCCACATCGCTCCCCATGATGCTCTGCAGATCGGCACCCTCAATGTCCTACGAGGCGCACTTAGCGATAGATACTTGAGCACCCAAAAGCCCAAGGGTGGTGAGCCTCCACATGTTTCCTGACCTCGTCTGCCTCCAAGTTGATGTTGATCCCGGGCGGGAGCACAGTGTCGACTTGGTGCCTGGCGCTGAGTGCTGCGTCCTCCATCTCTATGGCTTTGCGGGGTGTATGTATTGTCTTTCTCTGACAGAGCGGTTCTGCGATAGGCAACTTGGTGCCGAATGTTCCTGTTTCGGGGATGTTGACAGCAAAGACATAGAGCAGCTCATCAAAGACCTTCCTAGTTTTGATAAAAGGAAGGGTGCATAGAACGTATTGAGGCAATCTTTGGCATCCGCTGGCTGCGGAACACTTTGCAACCAAATGTAGCGTATGGTCTCAACTTCTTTGGAGGGGATGGTGCGGCTGCAGTGCTCCCGTCCGAGGCGACACAAACAAGCGGCTTCCTTGTCAGGCCGGATTTTCAGATCCATGTTGCAGAAGGTGTGCATCCTGGGCGCTACACTTCGCCTCCCCTTAGGTCCCCGACACCGAGAACAGTGGGCGAACACAAGGCTAAAGGCACGCCACGCCTCTCGGGCACCTCTCCTGGCCGTTGTTATCTCGAAGTCTCGTCATGGACAATAGTCCTGGGCATTGGGCCAGACTGGCCGAACAGGCAATCGACCCTTGGCGGCGTCTGTGAGTGCCTTCAGCCATCTTCAGCTTCAGCTTAAAGGAGATTGCAGTTTCAATGCTGTGTTTTCGCAGACAACAAGGCAAGCGTTACACAAACCACGTGCCGTCGGTCAGTCATATTTCGACATTTAAAGCCAGAAATCATGGCAATGAATTGTGTTGGACGCCTTGCGAACTGCCAGCCAGTAGCTGTCTGCACTACCCGCGAAGACTCCCCAAAGATGGCGGGCAGGATTCCGATGGTGAAGCTCCAGGTAGTGTTTTGAAAGCCGACCGTCGTAACATTTGCTTCCGTCGTTCCGCCAAGAGCCGGATTGCTGCATGGCGTGATGCAGTCTGTCGGGAGAGACAAATTATGGGGGCATCCTGTTGCCGTAGCCAGTCAAGGTATCCTTCTATTTTATCACTGGAAAGTGAGGGAGAAGAGTAGCGTCAAGTCAAGGAGAAGAGGGGGCCGGTGTTCTCGGGCTCTGTGCTACTCCCTACCCCGAACTGATTGCCTTCCAGGAGCACCGGTGTGACGAGACGAAGGTGGCTGCACCACAGTTGGTGGATGTGTCCAGACACAGCGCCTAAGGCATGCAGACAGATACTCTGGAAATCTGTTGGCAGGTGCAGGTCAGTTCCCGATGGTTTGGGTGTCAGAGACGGCCGTCAAGATGCAGACGTGCGTCTGACCGGTCTGGCTGTCAGCTTGGATGCCGAGCCAGGCAAGCCGGAACGGATCGCTGCATGTGACCGTTCATTTTATAACGAGCATACCTAGTTACAAGCGAATGGTTGACCCCTAACGAATCAAAGTCGGGCCTGATGTGGGAGCGGCCTGGTATGTGAAGCCTGGAAAGCCTGCGTGATGTATGGTACGTTACCCGGTGTGGTAGGCAGATTGAGAGCTCAGTAGGGGAGGGGTATGTGATCGTGCTGGGACGGGTTCAATTGATGGAAAGAAGGTAGATTGCAGAGGTTTCAATATCGGAGGTACGTGAAGAACAAGTATCCAAGTGTACCCAAAAGCAAGAGTGGTGCGGGTGGGATTGTCTCCCCGATTTTTGCAATCATTATGGCCGTTCCTGGGCCAGCACTTGGAAGTCACGACGTGACTACCCAAATCCGCCCAGTGCCTGCCGCACCTACCTACCTAGGTACATACCTACCTTACCTACCTTACCTACCTTACCTACCTTACCTACCTTACCTACCTTACCTACCTTACCTACCTTACCTTACCTGTGCCTCCCTCACTTCGACCTCGCGGTGCTTCAAGGCGAGGCAGGCACCTGATCCAGTCCACATTTCCTCCCGCCCACTTCGATCCCCATCCCGTCCTCACCTTCCTCCCGTCCTCCTGCCTCACCTGACTGCGCGGCATGCCTCATCCTCAAACCATCTCATCTCACCTCGCCCCTCCAGACGCCTGCTCACTCAACAACCCAGATCACGCGAATATGACTGCCATCGCCCAGCTTTCGAACTTTCAGACCCAGATGGCCTTGCTTGTCGCGGCCCTCTTGGTCTATTTTGCGGCCCTGAACTACCATTCATGGAACCGTCTCAGACACGTCCCCGGACCGCCAGGTGCTGCCTTCAGCAAGTGGTGGATGCTACGTAACACACTGGGTGGGCAGATGCATCTCGCTCTCAAACGAGCCTGTGATGACTATGGTAGGAAAGCCGCCAATCCTTCCCAAGTAAACCCCCACGACCCATCCTGCAACCGCTCGTCTTGATCACCTGTGCGTCTTGTGTGGTTGAAGAAAGGTCTCAGACACACATGAGCAATCATCCCCAGGACAATCAAGTGGAAGGGTTGCTCGGTTTCGACAGGCTGCTGACAGGGTACGTTGTGTTTTAGGCCCGGTCGTCCGCATCGGTCCCAACGACTTGGTAACCAATGACTCTGAACTGCTGCGTCGAATGTGGGCGGTTCGCTCGCCGTACCGTAAGGGTGCCTTCTACGAGGCTGTCAGGTTCGATCCCACCAGGGACAACATCATCTCCATGAGAGACGACCACGAACACAACGAACTGCGGGCCAAAATGGCCATCGGTGTAAGTTTTATACTTGACGTTAGCGTACTCTCAACTTATTCGCGCCCCACCAGTATTCAGGCAAGGAGAATGAAGGCCTCGAGTCCGCCATCGACATACAGATGCAGTCATTCGTTCGGCTCGTTGAGGAGAAGTATGTGTCTACAGCCACTTCTTTCCGCCCCATGGATCTTTGCAGGAAGGTGCAATATCTCACGCTGGACATCATTACCTCGCTTGCCTTTGGCTATGGTTTCGGATACCTCGAGCAAGACGCCGACATTCACCAATACATACAAATGACAGAGGAAAGCATGCCCGTTATGATGACGCTTACCGTGTTTCCTCAACTTGCAAAATTGCTGCAATCACCTTTATTTCGGCGTGCAATGCCATCGGAGCATGATCGCGTGGGGTTCGGACAGTTCATAGCGTGAGTGGGTGTTTTGCCCATCACCCAGCCTTGGGCGAATGAACTCGAGAAGACTGACCGTTATCTTTCTCATGTTAGTGTTGCGAAGAAGGTCGTTGCAGAAAGGCTCAGGTCAGACAAGGCCGCCAAGCGGCGAGACATGCTGGGGTCCTTCCTTGCACACGGCCTGACCCGAGAGGAGGCCGAAGGGGAGACATTAGTTCAAATCATGGCCGGATCCGACACGACGGCGACTGCGATCCGCACAACGATGTTATATCTCATGACCTCCCCGTCATGTTATTCCAGACTTTCTCAGGAGGTGCGGGAGGCGGCTCGAACTGGTGCAATCTCTTCGCCTGTCACCAACCGGGAAGCCACTGGTCTTCGCTACCTACAGGCTGTCATCAAAGAGGGATTGCGGGTGTTCCCTCCCGTTACAGGCCTCATGTCGACGACAGTGCCGAGGGGAGGTGACTTCATGCACGGCATGAGCATTCCCGAGGGGACTGAAATAGGCTGGACAGCTTTCGGGGTGCTCCAATCCAAGGCAGTGTACGGACCGGATGCCGACATTTTCCGGCCGGAACGGTGGCTCGAAGCTGGAGAGGACCAGCTCAAGGCCATGACAGCGCAATGGGAACTTGTATTCAAGTACGGCAAGTGGCAGTGCCTGGGAAAGACAGTAGCCTTGATGGAGCTCAATAAGGTGTTTGTTGAGGTAAGTCACGTTCTTTAAGAATTTTTGGATATGGTAGACGGATGGCTTACTGACGGCTGTGGCAAGCTTCTTCGGCGGTTTGACTTTGCGTTGACGGACCCTGCCAAGTCATGGAAGTCATTCTCAGCGGGCATCTTCATACAGTCTGACCTGTGGGTGAAGGTGAGCAAGCTCGCTTATTAGTCACGTCGAGTCGAGAAATGGCCGGTTGAATGCCGAAGTAGAAAAGGCGGTCGTGGCTGGTGGGCTGGGGCTGGAGAACGAGATTCATATGACCGAAGCGGATTAATAACACGGATGAGTACTCCCCCACCCAGTTTCCCTGACTATTGAGCATGCGCGTCTGTCAAACGGTTCAGGTGTCGTTGTGATGGATGGCACGGATTTCACCGTGGACCAGAGGCCGAGTAACCGGGAGTCCCGGCCGTACCGGCCGCACATTTCGGCGAGTCATGCGGACGGGGGTTGGAGGACATGAGTTGTCTGCAGAAATTGAGCCTTAGCAGCCCCGTCGTTCCTGACTCTCACTGCCGTTTCCATGGTCATTAAGCTTGAAAAGGTCTGGTTCGGTGATGGAGATGCAGATGTTGAGCAGGTCATGGGACAAAGAACCGCCGGAGCAGGACCGGTAGCCCATTGAACTGCAGGCGGCGCACGTGCAATTGCATTTCCCCGCACTCGGGGTCCCCCCAGCTCACTGAGGTGGCGAGTTTTCCCCCGCGATAAACCAGCCTGAGGTGGCCAATGCCCTACAACCCCACAGTACACACCATCACTGAGTCGCAGTCGGCCCGCTGGGTGGTGCAACTCTAGCCCCCCTGCGAAACCTTCCGAATGAAATGACGGGATCCACGACGACGCGCTCCCAAATGTTGCCCAGAAACCCCATCCCTGCCCTGCCAGGGCTTGGGACGAACTTGCAGGGCTCTGCCGTAGCGATGATGCCAGTAACAAGCTTTGGCCGTCGCTATTGCCGGCCAACCTAGGGGTTGGTTGCATTTAACCGCCAACATCGACGCGCCATCACGATGTTGTCTCCCTCACCAACCCCTCTGCCTGCCGCCCTAGATATCTTTCCTCGAGGGAGCACCGTCAGGTTACCCAACCGCTGTCAATATTACACCCAGCACTCATGGCGCTGAAATCCGGGTTGCTCTGCTTAGCGGGGTTCGCTGCCCGTGCAGTAGCCGCAGACCTCGATGAATTCATCACACGCCAAAGGAGCTTCGCCCTTCAAAGCGCCTTGAACAACATTGGTCCTAACGGCTCCGCGGCTGCGGGCGCCAGCGCTGGTATCGTCGTCGCCAGCCCCTCCAGGTCTGATCCCAACTGTGGGTACTATCCGTCACCACCAGCATCGTCTTCCTCGGCTTGCTGACATGCTCCGCCCTCCAGACTTTTGGACCTGGACGAGAGACGCGGCCCTGACCATGAAAATGGTCGCGGACGAGTTCATTTTTGGAAACGATGGGCTTCAGGTCTACCTCGAGGACTACTACCGTTCTCAGGCCGTCCTGCAAACTGTCACCAACCCCTCGGGGTCACTTCTGCCATCCGGTCGCGGCTTGGGCGAGGCCAAGTACACCGTCGACGGTGCGCGCTTCAACGATGCTTGGGGCCGTCCTCAGAGAGATGGCCCGGCTTTGAGAGCCATTACTCTGATTACCTACTCCCGTTGGCTGGCTGGAAATGGCCAGGAATCCAAGGCTAGAGACATTATCTGGCCCATCATCGCCAACGATTTGTCCTACGTTGCTCAGTACTGGTATGCGAAGCCCCTTTCTTGCTTCTGCTCCCTGAGCACTCTCTGGGCCAAGACCTGATACACCAAACAGGAACTCCACAGGCTTTGATCTATGGGAGGAGGTCTCTGGCTCTAGCTTCTTCACCATCCAGAACCAGTACCGCTCGCTCGTTGAAGGCGCGGCGCTGGCGCAGTCTCTCGGCGTGAAGTGCGTGGGCTGTGAGTTGGCTCCCGACATCCTGTGTTTCCTAGACTCATTCTGGAATGGCGAGTACTATACCGCCAACGTCAACACTCAAACACAGCGCTCCGGCAAGGACGCCAATGTCATGCTCGGCTCCATTTCCGTCTTCGATATCACAGCTAGCTGTGACGACCCTTCCATCCAGCCATGCCACAGCAGATCTCTAGCAAACTTCAAGGTTTGGGTCGATGCCTTCCGCAATGCCAGTCTCTATCCCATCAACGAGGGAGTCCCTCATAACAAGGGTATCGCGCTCGGCCGTTACACAGAGGACGTTTACTACAACGGCAACCCCTGGTATGTGAAACGCGTTGCAGTTGGCTTGTATGAGAACCATTATAGCTGATCTGCCCTCAGGTACCTCATCACGCTTGGAGCTGCGGAATTTCTCTACGACGTGAAAGCCCAATGGAACGCTCAGGGGCATATCAAGGTCGATTCGACGTCTCTGCCATTCTTTGCGGATTTGTACCCTTCCGTCAAGGAAGGTACTTACGAGAAGTGCAGCAACATTTCCGGTGATTTTACTGGAATGATTGATGCTGTGGTGGCCTACGCCGACTCTTTCGTGGCAGTTGCGCAGAAGTACACCCCAAGCAGCGGCTCCATGTCCGAACAGTTCAACAAAGCACCGCCTCACAACCCCCTTTCGGCCGCCGACCTCACCTGGTCCTATGCCGCCTTCATCACGATGGCTGAGCGTCGTGCCGGCCAGTATCCCCCGAACTGGGTGCCCGCTTCGTCAGATGTGCCCGTCGTCTGTGCTGCTTCCTCGGCGCTGGGTGTCTACACTCCAGCCACTGCCGCCGGTGCTCCTAACGTGACGAGCTCATGTACCGTCTCTGTCAGCTTCCTGGTGAACGCCACCACATACTTCGGGGAGAATTTGTATATTGTCGGCGACATTGCCGACTTTGGCTCGTGGAACGCAGAGAGTGCCCAGCCCATGACGGCCTCTGGGTACACGGCCGAGCGCCCACTTTGGAACGCCGACGTGGAACTGGTCGGGGGCCAGAATGTGAGCTACGTCTACGTCCGGAAGCAGAACTGCGACCAGGGTTACATCTACGAGACAACGAACCGCACGATAGCAGTGCCAGCTTGCAATTCGACGGAGATGTTGGTGATTGACGATGCTTGGATGGGACCTCAGGGATCGAGTGGTGATTGCTGAGCCTACACGCAGCTGGCTGTTGGATAGCTAGATACAACACAGATTATAAATAAGTATTCTGTTCATGTAGATCCGCCCGTCTGTTCCTATTGCCTCTTACATTGGCATGAAATGCCTTCAACTCCCAAACATGCTTCCTCCATCCGGGTTTCCCATCATTCCTGGGCCAGCCATGCCATTCCCACCCATGGAGAAACCGCCAAACCCTCCTCCAAAAGCTGCATAGGTATCCATGTCATATCCTTGCATCAAGTAGCTCCAGTCCATGTCAACAACATCGCCTTCTGAAGCCGGGGGCCCCATAGCCGGAGTTCCTGCAGTCACCGATGGCGGCGTCATCATCATGCTCTGCGGCATCGTCATTGGCCCAACCTGCGATGTGCTATTGCTCATTGGCGTCGCCCTGGCCAGCTGTTGCGCAAATCCGGCACCGCCTTCCGGTCCTGGTCGACCACCTCGCTGCTTTTTGCCCGCTTTCTCTGCCCGTTGTCGCAACCTTGTTATCCACACAGGCTCCTGTACGGGCTTACCGATGTGCTGCTGTCCTGCCTCGTGGGCGTCCCAGGCCTTGATGAAGAGGTTTCCGAACGCAATATGCATGGGGCTGTGCAGCGTATTCATCAGGCCGCGCCGCTCGTGATTCTCAGCGATGGCGTCCCACGCCCGCTCGACCATGGGTCCCGTCAGCCTGTGCCGTAGCTCTGTCACCAAGAACATGTAGGCCGGGAACGGAAAGTGCAGGTACGTGTACCACTTGTACCCCTGGAGGCTGTCCGCCGCCTGAACAATGTTGTCGTATTCGATCATCTGGATGGCCTCGAGGAACAGAGTGTCGCGCTCGTGTTCTTGCAACGTTGTCGCCTCACCGTTGCCCATGCGAACGAGAAATGAGATCACCCTCATTTTGCACAACGCCTGTCGCGTCATTGTGAGGGTGAAGAAGTGCAGGGGTATCTTGGGATCGCACCACTTGAGGTACGTGCCCTCGATGTGCGCGCAGAAGCCGTCTAGTGTATATGTTTGGTCCTGCCCAGCCATGCGAACGGTTGGAAATGGGCGGGCTGTACCGGCGCCGGAACCGGACTCCTTTTCTTTTTCACCGTGGGATCTTTGCCCGTCCCGTACCGTATCGCTGCTTATGGCCATGGCCAACTCTGTCCGAATGAGGACGAAGAGCATTTCCGTCACGCCTTGGTGTGGAGTCGGGGCGTCCTTACCGTTGACGTGGAGGTCTGTATCATTTATATTGAGAGGCAGCTTGCAATCGCCAGCAGTGGACAGGGCCGTGACGGTTGAGCCCGTCATCTCGCCTATCCGGCGGTCGTAGCCGACGATGGTCCACCACAGACGCCGCCTATGCTCAACCTCGTACGGCGACAATCCGAAGGCAGCAGCGTCCCGGTGGAGGCCCATCCGCTGGCCAATCCTCACGGCAATGCCAACCAAGCAAAAGATTTGTCTTGGGTCAACGAACATGCGGACGGCAATCTGGACAGAGTCAACGTGCCATAATGGGGAGTCAGCGATACAAGGAGTGTATCTTACCAGGTAGAGCATATAGGCCTGAAGAACCATCGTGTCGCTTGTGCGCATGAAACCAGCATTTACCAAGGCTTGCTGGAGAGCAGTATGAAACCTAGACAAGACGGTGGGTTTAGGTTCATTGAACATCTTGGCGACCTCAACATCTTCAAGGGATGTAATAGCCAACAAGTAGATTGCAAACATGAGCGTTTCTACGTTTTTGGGTATCTTTTCAAGGTTGGCGCTGGCCTCGATTATGAGCCCCTGAACGGTGGGCACGTGCGTGATCTTTAAGAGGGGATTGACGTTATTGATGTAGATCTGCCAGAGCTGAAAAATCTGAATCGGTGACGGATGAAGATGTGTTACGGAGGCATTTCTGTTGCCCACTATGAACGGGAAGCCATCCTGGTTGTCGTACATCTTGTCGAAGGCATGGTGTATGGTAGAGCCATCGACTTCATCTTCAGAAGAGTCCCTGAGCAACTCCTCGCTCGCTCTGAACTATTTCAAGACTGTCAGAGTGGAAGCTAGAGGAGAGGGGGGGGGGGGGGGGGGGGGAAAAATATTTTTGGTAATTCAAAAACTTTTTTTAATGGGTACACCCCTTTTAAACGCGTTTTTGCCCGGTTTGAGGG